>JARFJB010000307.1:5550000-5697500 GCA_036346205.1 Vesta saturnalis
AAGTTAATTTGACATACACAATGTTTGAATTAAAGTCACAAACCAAAAGCAGAGTAAAAGAGAAAATGGTAAAATACTGTTTCTTGATAGCCAGTCGAGCTGAAAATTAGTTTTGGTAGATTTTAATTCATAATTTCAATTGCATGAAGTTAAAAGAGTAGAGGCGCGTTACTTTTAATAGGATACTAATAATCATTATCAATTTCATTATTTAATTAAAAATTATAACATTTATCTTTAAACAACCAACATTAAAAATCCGTCACAATTGTCCAAAGGCGGTTTATACTCAAGTACTTTATTTTGGATAGATTACACACATACGTATATAATGCACATATATTCATCATCTAATGCGCTTGCAACAGCAAAAAGTTACTAAACGTATAATTATGCAGTCATTTAAATGACTTTAGTTTTGATTTTTAGTCAAAATTATCAATGTAAGCTTTATAGGGTTTACTTTTTATAGGTACATGTATGTAGGTTTCTTAGAACCTACGATTCTAAGATTTTACTTACATATAAATTATCATGCAACGTTGTTTAATTTACAAAATAGTAATAAATGAAAAGTGTTAACAGTACTCACTCGGGTGGGGCCCCACGCAATTTAAACGAGGTAAAAACTACCTCAACGCGATGTCCTGGTCCAGCAACGAAAGTGTAAACGCACTGTCGTGAATGTCCCTTTGGATTAAAAAATTCTGGAGCGTGGAATGTACCGTTGAAAGGACTTCCTTGTCTGCTCACAAATGTCTGGTCGCACTCTGAAACAAAATTAAGTGGTTTATAATAATAAAATAATGATTTTTTTTTGGATAATTTTGCGTTGCAGTAAAATTCGTAAAAAAACGAATATTCATTGACAAGGTGTAAATTGTATATCGTTAATGACGACAATCCTAAAAATATACCTTCCTATATACGCTCAACCTTTACCAAAAGCACAAGGTTTAGTACAAAAATTGCAAACAACAGCACACTTTCTTATGCATAAACCTTGGTTTGTTTAGCAAATAGGGACAAGAATTCAGTCGCGATACAGATATTTTTAAATTATGAATATTTGATCTTAAATATACATAACACATGTATTGTGAAAAACTAATATAAATATATTATATACATCCTACTTGGAAAAATTTATTTATTTGACACTTCTTTCCTTATACAAGGTGACTGCCACGGTGTATATACGTGGTGACTGCCGAGGTATTCGAGATACTTTGTATATTAATTCTATAACTAGCTTCAATCAAAATTTTTTCTATTCCCTTTCCTCTCATTCCTAACGGGAAATATCGTAGTTTAAAGCTGATATAAATTACTAAAGGGTTTGGAAAATATTTGGTGTAACAGCGTAATGACTGCAATTATTAAAACAGCTCAATGTGATCACCATGTTTTGCAATGTATAGGTCAATCTTCCATCGAAGCTATCGTTCCTAGTTGTAGTTGCTCCTATCATTAGGCTCTTCCATTGAATAGGTAAGTGTCCTCACATGTTCCTTCAGGAAAAAGGTGAGTGGGTTGAGACCCGGAGACCATAACACCTCTTTCACAATGGGCGGGAGCAACATCATGTAAAAAGAACACAGTCGTTCTGATTTGAAGAGGAATGTCCCCAAGTAGTAGAGGTAGATCGTGCTCCAAAAAATCCCGGTATATTTCGCTGTTCAAATTGCCGTCGAAGAAATGTGGTCCGATAACTTCATTATTAACCATTTCATAGCATAGACAAATTTTTCAATACCTCAATTGTTTTGGTTTTGAAGAGATCAAAGGTAAAATTTATTTGTCACTATTCCTAGGTAAGGGGAGCATATAACACCAGTGTATAAATACTAGTTCAGTCTTTAAATAATTTCAAGTAAAGCAATGTTTATGACCATATGTCAGTAATTCCTTTTATATTATTAATAACCTTAAGGGGTAAAAAACTTACTTAAAGGAACCGATAGTTTGAGTACCCTTATTGAATACTCGCTGCAATTACAGTAACATTTTATTTTTTACTTAGTTTTCAATATTAAATACTAATAACGATTGCAAATTTAGAGTAATAAATATACAAAGTGATATAGAAGAGATATTTTAAAGCGAACGAATATTAAATTGCATTTCCGTCCATAATTCAGCATCAATACTCGATATCGGAGATAAGTTCCGAGTTGCTGAATATAAATTCAGGACCATTGAAATATTGTTGTTTGTCAAAGTATAACGATTTATATTGAATGTAAATTATAACTAGATGATTTTCATACAGTAAAAGGCTAGATTTGGGCATATAATTATTATAACTTATTAATCTAAGAAATGCAGTATAGATCACCTATTCAATTTAGTACTAAGGCTATACGTCACAAATTTAGCACCCAACCTAGTGGGGAAAGGTTAATATTTTAAATTCAATTAAACCTCCTAATGTGTTCGGGTCAATATGATCCAATCGTGTTCTTCTAATGTGCATAATTCATTAATTTATTTGAATATTTCGTTGCCACTGCATGACTTTTATTTTATTACCCTAATAACGGTATACCTAGATTGATATTAGAAAATTATATTTTTTTTAAATGCATTTGTTACACTCACTGTGCTTGGGTCTATATGACCCGGTGATTTGTGTGGTTCAAATTAGAAGAACGAACAGCAGATTATTATCATAGACGAATGTATTTTATTAGTTTTGTTTTATTTTCATAAATACCAATAACTTACATAATGTTGCCACATTATTGCGCAATATTGCGCATATTGCATGCGTTATTTGCGTACCGGTACCGGTTTATTCCTATTGAGACTTGTCTGTAGCTCCGCGTAGTATAAATGCAGTCAGTGAGCATCTGTGTGTTAGTTTCGTATTAAATATCAGACTTGATGCTATACTCTAATAAGAAATACCTAACAATTGAAATTTATTATTGAAAATGTGTAGTGAGGGAGTGCGGATGGAGAACTTGAAAAATCTTTGTGTGCTTCTGATAGTGATTCTAATGAAGAAGAAGACCATTTGTCCGAAACCGAGATATATAATACCGAATCGGATGATGAAGAGGAAGCTACGATTTCAGTTGAAGCTGATGCGGATAATCACGTAACTTCAAAAGATGGCAATATAGTATGGAATGAAAAGACAAATCAAGGTTATCAGCAGTGAATATAATTTCGTTGATTCTGGGGCCAACAATGTAAAATCCTCGTTCTTCTTATATTTCACACCCACAATTGTAAACTTAACTTTGAAAATGTCAAATGTATACGTTTCAATAACTAACATCAGTTGAACTAGAAGCATATTTTGGCCTACTGTTTCTAGCTGGAGTGTATATCTCATGGAAAGGCAACAACCAGTCTGTGGAATGGAAACGCAGGTCGTCCATTATTCAGAGCAACGATGTCCCTACAACGATTTCATGTAATTACACGAATAATTCGCCTTGACGATAAAAAAACTCGACTATTACGACGCCAAACTGATAAATTAGCTCCCATACGGGACTTGTGGAATGAATGGGATGCAATTCTACCTAAGCACTATAATGTTCACGCAAATGTAACAGTAGATGAGTAACTGGTACCTGCTAAATAAAGAGTCAATATTTGGATTTGGGTATCTCTCCAACTGCTTATGCATATAACAGCAAGTTTAGCGGCCAAAATATTTTTTGTTTTAGTCATTACATATGTTTCTTATCAATTAAGTATAAGTGAAAATAATTGAGCAGGTAAGCATGCAGTATTTCAGGTATGTTATTAAATATAATAACTCGTTGCTTCATTCCGATTAGCACGCAAGGATATTATTTGGTATTTTTATATTAATAGTACATATTTTTAAGTGAATATATTTCATAAAGATTTATAGTTCCTTTCTTAGAAATAGTATTCTGATCATTTAAAAGCCGCGCAATGCGTAATAACTAGTCTTTTCTTTTTCAATTCACTTGTTGCTAAATGTAATAGCATGCAGCATGTAGTTGTAATTTTCTAAATATTTGTGTAAAGTGCCATCGGTAGATGGTAAGTTATTTTTCTCATTATATTTAAAACTAAAGCCTTTGCTTTTTTAGGCACTTTTAATTACTGACTTTGACTTTTAATTACTTACTTTTATTTTTTTACTTTTACTTTTAAAAGTACCACTTTTATTAAATACCTTATTTTACTTGGTTTACATCATAAATCGCAATTTTTTTACAAGACTAAAAACTTCAAAGTAATGCATTAATTATTATGGATTCGAATTATTAAGAATAAATTATCAAGATAATTCCAGTGGGGTGCTGGTAACCTTAGATCTGGAGATTACACCACAATAATGCTATAATAATTTCATCTAGTTGACCGTTCCGTTTCATGTGTCACCAGCGGTAATAAAATATATACAGAACTGTTCAAAGGTATGATTTTTTAGTAATTAACGAATAGATTTAAGACCTTTTCCATTTCAATTTATTATTAAATAAACGTCAGTGTGTCTTGTAATTTTATTTTCATTTTGATTAATGTTGTATTATTATTAACAAACTTGGTTTAGCTATTCCAATAACGTAACGTATATTTAAAAATAGCTTGGCGCCCGAGGTATCATTTTATTGTTTTTATTTACATTACATATGTTTCTTATCAATTAAGTATAAGTGAAAATAATTGAGCAGGTGAGAAGCATGCAGTATTTCAGGTATGTTAATTAAACTCAGTATATTAGAACTCTCCTTATCTTCATCTTCCGATTGAGCCGACGGCAGTGGATTATTATTTGGTAATTTGTTATATTAATTAAAAATTATTCGATCAATTACAAATTTTTTATTACATCATCGCTTTTGTTTAATAATGTTATAAGTTGCCCAGTTTTAGTGATTTGATACTTTGGCAGCCGCTTTTAATGTTGCGTACGGTAAACAAGTTTATTCCTGTTGAGACTTGTCTGTAGCTCCGCGTAGTATAAATGCAGTCAGTGAGCATCTGTGTGTTAGTTTCGTATTAAATATCAGACTTGATGCTATACTCTAATAAGAAATACCTAACAATTGAAATTTATTATTGAAAATGTGTAGTGAGGGAGTGCGGATGGAGAACTTGAAAAATCTTTGTGTGCTTCTGATAGTGATTCTAATGAAGAAGAAGACCATTTGTCCGAAACCGAGATATATAATACCGAATCGGATGATGAAGAGGAAGCTACGATTTCAGTTGAAGCTGATGCGGATAATCACGTAACTTCAAAAGATGGCAATATAGTATGGAATGAAAAGACAAATCAAGGTTATCAGCAGTGAATATAATTTCGTTGATTCTGGGAACAAGGTATGCTACGTCGCGAATAATTGATGTAAAATCCTCGTTCTTCTTATATTTCATACCCACAATTGTAAACCTAATTTTGAAAATGTCAAATTTAGAAGCAAGACTTGGGTATACGTTTCAAGAACTAACATTAGTTGAACTAGAAGCATATTTTGGCCTACTGTTTCTAGCTGGAGTGTATATCTCATGGAAAGGCAACAACCAGTCTGTGGAATGGAAACGCAGGTCGTCCATTATTCAGAGCAACGATGTCCCTACAACGATTTCATGTAATTACACGAATAATTCGCCTTGACGATAAAAAAACTCGACTATTACGACGCCAAACTGATAAATTAGCTCCCATACGGGACTTGTGGAATGAATGGGATGCAATTCTACCTAAGCACTATAATGTTCACGAAACAGATGTAACGGTACTGATGGATTGTCCTTAGAAACTGGATAACCTGCTAAATAAGAGTCAATATTTGGACTTTATGGGATTCTCTAACTGCTTATGCATATAACACGCAAGTTTACCACGGCAAAAAAATGTGAACCTCCAGAAAGAGGTCAAGGTAAAAGAGTTGTTCTGGACCTTACTTATGGTCTAAAAGGTCACAACGTAACGTGTGATAGTTTTTTACCTCGTACGATCTGGGTAAAACAATAATAGGCACATGTTTGGCGCTATGCAAAGGATAAGCCTGAATTCTAGTCATTGGTGTGCAATAAAAAGTTCTTTCTTAAAATTTTACTTTAACAAGGACACATCCTATAATTTTCCGAAATAAAATAAAAATTTATGTTCAATTAGTTTGTCATTACCAAGATCATAAAAATTCGTTTATGATTTTGATACAAAAACTTAAAAAGCGTAGACGTATAACAAGTTAATAAATACTACACTCCAGATCCGCAAACTTAAATGTGGCCAACCTTTACAATATCATGGACGTTTCAGAATACGCTTATGCTATGTGGTCGAAGTAACTCCAACCTGGAATGCTGGAAAACTTACAAAACGACTATTTATTGAAGAACTGGTAAGGTATCATTTCAGTTTTCCAAAAAACGTCTACCTCAAGTATTCCTGCAGCTGAAATGGTTATAAAGTCACGTTCTTCAACCAGTAATGCCAAGTAAAACAACAACCACTTGACATCAAAGATCAAATGATAATAAAACTAATATGTATGTTGCAATTGCTCAAAATACCTATGTAAAGTTCATGTATGGTATCTGTCACGTAAAAATTAAAAGTAATTCTAACTATAATTTTCAGATGTTCTTTACATAACATTTAATAAATGTAATAAAAATAAAATAACCTATAACGCATTAATAATAAATAGTACATCTTATTTGTTATTTTAACCGTTTTAATTTAAACAATAAAACGACTTAGCGTTCGGTAAACCAATAGGCCTGTGTGAAACCAAAATGTTAACACAATGGAAAAGTCTTTGCTGTAATGGGATTTTCGTTACAATTAGCATTAACATGAATAAACAATTTGCCCAGTCTTAATCAGAAAATTGGCTCTCCATTGAGATTGTTATTACGTGAACATTTATCAACAGAAATTTACAATCAAGCATTTTGTACGCGTTGGATACCGCACAATTTGACAATCGCAGAAAAGGGTTCTTCTAGATTAGTGAAAAATGTTAAACACACTATCATGGTGCGTCAAAGCCGTTCATAAAGCTAAAGGCTGACGAATCTTAGATTTATGCATTTAGGCCAATAGTAACACTGAAACTCTTTGGATCTATCAACATGATCCAAACCAAACCATATTCACAAAGTTACTTGTGCAAATTTGTGAAAAGGGGTGGGTGCAGTGTCACTGGAGAAGAATTGAAAACAGTCAATTCTGAATAAAACGCAACTACTTGTTTACCACAAGTCATTGAAGAAATCAGAAAAGAAACAAAACTGCCTGGTCATCCGCATTTATTTCTGATATGGCAGCCAACGATTTCTTTTAGTAACCGTCTTTGAAGAATAAACTACGTGATCATCTTTTTTTTTCGATTCGGCTTCGAACCAGTTGATGGGTTCTGTGATGGTAATACCTCAATCGGAATGGAAAAAGCGTTGCTCAAACGTATTGACCATAGTGGAGAATATTTTGAAAAACAATAAAACTATTTTTTAATGAAATATCTTACTTTGGAATGGCCATAAGTACCAAAATAGTAATTTAGGAAATTGGGACGTACACAGGGAAGGAGGTGTATAAAACAGACAGCAAACCAGTGGTTTCGAACACCCCGATGTTATCAAGCATTAAAGCCATAACTGTGAATTAACAAATCATTTTAGAACTGTATGTACCACTGAAAATCTGATTACGACGCATTTCGGCATAATTCCGGCACAAACCACACACAGAAGTTTACTGTTGTGCTGACAAAATGTTGTGATGTAGGTTATGGTGGACCGAAAGACAACTTTTATATTTTTTAAAACGCTATGCCACAGGAAACTTGCCTCTATGATTAGATAACTTAAATGAAACAAAAAACAAAAAAAACCTCTAGTTGGTGCATTGCACTTAAAATTTAGAGATTTTTTGAAAATAAAATGATGACCATTATACCTAAATCATAGTTCTTTAGTTGGTACGCAAATTAAAATAACTTTTACTAGAAAAATTTGGCATGCAGCTCTTGAGAGTAGCGTAGTGCTAATACAATCATCTCCGTTCTTAAAACCCACAAGTTTTTGGGACGCCTGGGTGACCAGTTTTACGCAGCGTTCCACTACTTGAGTATGACTAGGAATTTGTAAAAATTCCATTCATCTGCTGCTCCACCCTATGCGATTTTTGTCCAGATATCTTTTTTATTATATATGATATATTAACTATTTCGGTGTATTCTGTTGCTTGAAAGTAAATTTTTTGTGGTTGGAAACTCCTGATTGACTTCATTTTGGAAGCTAGGTTACAATTCTCTTTAAATCTAACTCTCTGATATGGCCATCATCAGTTACGATACCGTTGCCCTATCTGATACTCTATACCGATCACTGGTCAATACGGTATTTTCCAATTTAAGGCGCACCTGCCATGGCGACATAACTTTATGCTGGGGTACTTCATAACCCTCATCGTTATCACTATCAATTTCTCGGACGACTTGCAATCTATAAGTGGTGGGAGTATTTCTAAATCGTGCGATAGCTACCGTTGCCCTATCTGATACTCTATACCAACCACTGGTCAATGCGGTATTTTTCAATTTAACTTTATGCTGGGGTGCTTCATAATCTTCATCGTTATCACTATCAATTTCTCGGACAACTTACAATTTATAGGTGGTGGGAGTATTTCTAAATTTTTGAACAAGGAGGCTCTGATTGAAGTCTTTCAAATTCGACTACATTCCTTTCATCTCTTTGGGTGATTTTTTTTGTTACCTTTACGTCCACAATTTCTATTTTGCCTACACCTAGATTTCTTTGGAAATACAAGAAATTTAGTTCAATGTTTGGTATCTCTTTGCTTTTTCGCACTCACAGAAAATTGAAACGGGACACTCAAAGGTCTCAGGGGAGTTTTGGCAATGGCAGGTAAATGTCATTTCACACTTACATCCAAACATATAAAACAGTAACAAAGCTTTTGCTTGAATTCTTCAACTTCCTTATAATCTTTTCTTTTTCCTTGTCACACTTAAACGACTTCATTATATTACGGTAGCTATCATGGTGTGCATTTATTCATTGCATGATTTTCTAAGGCTTTACTGTTGGTATTGAAGCATTATTAAAGACAGATTTAACTTATAGTGCTACCATATTCGAAACTTGAGAAAAACTAACCGGTTGTTGTCAAAGATAAGTTATATTGTTCGCGAGAACAGCTCCTAAGAACGTCTTCGTATGTTGGTAGTTTATTCACAGATAATTCTTTTTGGTGGCCGAACAACAGGCAGTCAAACTCACTGCCAGTAATTTTCTTCAAACAGCCACTACGCAATCAAAACTACTATAAACTTAAACACAATAAACATGATCGAAGCTCAGAGGACAACAAAACGTCAGGATTATTGTGTGCCTGAACAGTACAGTGTAGGTGCGGAGGGGGTAGCCACTGTTAATCGATAACTAGAGCTATGACGAGGGAGCAGCGTGTTACAAAGCGAACACATGAAGTAGTGAGGAGGTCCTGTAAACCACTTGGCTTACGATAATTAAATTGATTGGTTTCAATTTTCCCCCAACTAGCTCAATCTTGTCTATCTTAACAAGACGGGGGTGGTTCGTAAATACGGGGTGTTTAGTTTTAACACTGTTCACCTTGAATAATTAGAGTAAAATGGTTTAAACGTATATTCTAAGTCAGAACAAATTTCCTATGAACGAAATTTGCTCTAATTATTAAATACAGGGAATACTGAATTTGTTACGGACTTATTCACTTTTCATTATTAGTAAAGTCGTTCTTCTACGCGAGGTAAATCGTATATCATTTACACAATTTTGCACGTTATTATAAACGATGTTTATTTCGCATTTAGTTTAAATACAAAAGACCTATTTTAGTTGTTGAAAACGAATTAAACTGAGGTGGTTGGTTTCGAGATGTTTTAATACGGCGTAATCGAAATTAAACAATTATTCGAATTGTTTCGGACGGAAATAATGTTTCTTATATACACGATTATTCTCTTGATTAAAAGGTAACTTTATACCTTCACATAGACTTGCGGAGATCGTTAGGAACTATGCGTTGTTCAATTAGTCTGTAGCGTTTTTAACTGTGGTTGGTGCAAATTTAACAGGCGTTTCCCGGTTAGTATGCGGAAGTAGCTTCTGCCATTAACCTCTGGGTTTCTTGGTATTTCTTTTGTCAGGTGTGTTAGTATAATGTTGTGTGCTGACTGTTTAAATGAAGAGACATCTAATAGAATCTGGGACTAACTCGTGCTATGCTGTTTAGACGCATCTTCCAGGGGTAGTAGAATTAGAGCGATTACCCTTCTTGCCACCAGAGTAAATGGAAGATGACTGCAGGCCGTTAGAGCCCGCCGTGGCAACGTCCTGGTTTGTGTAAGTGTATAGAAGATGACTTCAGACTGTACATCCCGTCCTGGCAACTTCTGAGGTATATGTGTTTATAGAAGATGACTTCAGGCTTTACAGCCCGTCGTGGCATCTTCTGATGTGTGTACTAAATGTGAGATAACTTCCGGGCTCTACAGCTCGTCATTTATCTGGGTGTCTGGTGTAATGTTTCTATACTCAACTCACGTACTCTCAATCCCCGAATACGTCGGCCAAGTGATCGGTTAGCTGGAGCGGGTTCTTAGGCGGAGACGAATATCGTGACGGTTTAGGATGAACTTAAGTGGCAATCGTACACGATGAAATTAAGAACGGCAGGAGCGCGCGGTCTGGATATTATTATTTCCTGTAGCGCTTCGCGGCTTTTAAAGAGAATCCACGGTGGGTGGATCGGGCTTCTGTACAGGGGTCCTCAAGTCGAGATTGGCGGAGATTACTCTGACCTAAAAACATTCGATGTTTTTTTGAAACCAACGTCGGAGGGGATAAAAGAATTGTTTGTTGTGCAATCTTGTGTAATTTTGTGTAATTTGATGTAACACGGGATAATTAACAAATAATTAATTATAAAAATTTTGGTAAAGGCTGCTAGGTCTTTACAGTCCTACATGCAAAACGGCGCGTCGAGTTACAACCAATATTCGCTTTAAATGCCGCAAATTAAGAATTTTTGATTACTTACTTTGCGCTACCGTATATAAAAATAAAAATTGACTGTTTTAATATTCCTACGCGATCTTTAATCTTTTAAACGTTTTTTTCACAGTTAAATATATAATTGGTTAGGTACTAAAAAAATCCTTGTAAAACATTTAAAAAAAAAGCGAAATTCTATGTGCAATGGTTCAAACTTTTTTTTTTGTAATTGTTTTGTTTATTGCATTTTACTTATCTATCCTAGAGGCAAGTTTTCTGCGGTATAGCGTTTCCAAAACCCACCATATTGTGAAGTTAGCAGTATGACTAAGAAATGCAATAATTTTAGAACGGTATTGCTAATATACTAGTTACGGCACATTTTGGCACAATTCCAGCACAAAACAGCGCATATGTTCTTAATTTTGTGCCGATTATACTGTTATACTGCTAACTTCACGGATCTGTTGCAACGTTTTACAAATTTATCAATTTAACGACAAAAAAAAATCTGTGCGAGCAAATCTGTAAATGTCCTGTACATGCTCATTAGTTTGGTTGTAAACGAACTTATCACCAGTTATACTTTAAAAAGGATAGCCATAAAGACTGCAGCGACATCTATTAGTATGAGCTTTTGCTCTATCTGAATATCAACGTAATGTTTCAATGTAATTTAGTTGAACCATAGTGATAAAATAACTGCAGAACTGTCTATGCATTTACATTTTATAGGAAAGATAGAAAAATTGTGAGTGTACATTTATAGAAACCTAAAATAATTTTGTTTCATGCAATTTAAATATAACCCAAGGATATGAAGTTTTATCAATTTTTATTCACCTACAGAGTATTGTACGTGTTACCTTCGTAACTCAAAGGGGAGTTCAGCCTCTCCATTTTTTATTTTTTGTTCGTTATTGTTACATCTCAGAGGAATATAATAAAACCAACTCAGACCAATAACATGATATAAAGCTATCGATTGCACCGAAGTACATACGCGTGTTTAGAATGTTATTTACGCAGCATGAACGGCTTTGGAATTATGATGATAATTATTACTTGCTGTTGGTTAAATTTCAGAATGCGATTAGTTATTATATTATTGCTATAATAATATGCATGTATTAAATTTTGTTTTCGTAAGATCAGACAAAAATATTCAGTCAGGCAACGATTTTAATTATTCAACTGACATGTTGATGTTCAATTAGACAAAAAAACTTCGATTATATGAATCGTTTCAATAAAAATATTGTAGGAGCCAAAGGTATGGATGCTTAGTTATAGAACAGTAACCACGAAACGTTAAAATTGTTAGTTTGCCACCATTAATATAAGTAGAAGTGGGGCACTTGTCGCCGCCATCTTAGATTTTTGTGGCCTGGGGCACCTTGGCCGCTATTTTTAAGTATGGATCGCTTTTTTAGGATCTATTAACCCTGAAAGTGTTAAGAACCTTTTCAGTTTTCCACCATTATTTATGACTTTTAGAGAAGTGGGAGACTGCGCATCGCCTCTATTCATTCATTAGTCTTTACACCACTAGAGGCACCTGACCCTAATTAGTCCTTAGAAATATCCCAGGGGACCGCCTCTACTTCAAACTTCGCTAGTTTAGAATATCCATAGATGGTGCCAAAACAACCCTGATTAGTCCTAGAAATATACCCTAGATGCACCTTTATTACAGTAACTATTCTTTAGTCTTCATACAGAACTAGAAAACGACACAAATTTAACTTTATCATTCATTAGTCTTAACGACTAGGAGGGCATCACACACAATTTCCTATGTCTAGTCCTTATAAGTTAGCAATAGGTCCTTATAGATACAAGTTCAAATTTCTTAAAACCTTTACATCAGAATGCCAAATAAAAACTATTACAGCTAGACTTTCAGTAATATCTATGATTGTGACCAGAACAGGCTAAAACCATCTGATAAACTAGAACACTAGGAGGATGGATAGACGCATAATGAAGTTGCCAATAGATGCCTATTAACAGCTACCTTAAATTTTCTCATATCCATAAGTGAGAGAAAACAGAACTAAGATCATTCCAATTTAGAACCAAAAATGTGGATTGCCTGACGACAGGAGTGGAGCATGTTGTACTCATACCTGAATGATCTGAATGAGCGAGTGTTCTCAAAGATAGCAGATGGTATTAGAATACAAGTTCAAATATACTCGTGTAAGTAATCAGAATGTAAACATTTAAATACAAATTCAAATTTGCCGGACCAGGGGGCTAAACCAAAAGCAAGTTTCGAAGCCCCATGCTTGTCTTATTAGCATTAAACCCCATTATTATAATACAAGTTCAAATTTCCCCTCATAGATGGTTCCACAAACAAATTCAAGTTTCTGGTCGAGGGGCGAGGGCCTGAGAGTAAGTTGCTAAGCCCTACATCTGTCTTGCGAGTTAAGTTAGAATTATAACACTTATTACAATACAAATTCATATTTCCAGCCATTACCTGCAGAGACTTAAATACAAATTCAAGTTTTCTTGCAAGTTAGCATTACCTTTATTATAATACAAATTCAAATTTTTTGAAAAGGGTACCACGACAATACACAATGGCCCACGATCAAGTTACGATCACGACAAGGGGTGAAGACCAGAGAACAAGTTCCCTACACCTCTCTTACAATCTCGGTTATACTCTGGGAGTGTTGGAGCGGGTCGCCGAAACAGCCTTAGCCGAAAGCCTCTCGTCGCAAAATTTTACCTATCTGATTACTTAAAGATCACATATCACAAAAATCAGTCCACCATAACTCGAAGAAATGTTACTCGCAGTGTACCAGCCTCGAGTATACTTCTCGCTGCGGGGTGTACAGTTTTTTCAGCTGGTCCAATATTTATTTGTTTGTTTATTGCTGTTATTACTTTTTGTGTTTTTTAGATCAACGCTTTGATTCCTATTACTTCGCAGAAGGTAAGTACGTTTGTTATTGTTTCTTTTTTGTTTTCAAGTATATCTTTCAAATTTGTAGGTATAAGGCAACGTTGGCGAAGTTCTATGACAGCACGTGTTTTATAGTGAATCTAGTGCTGCACTTCTCGCATTTTGGTCTGCTCTGTCCTGTCAGAAGGTGTGCGTGGGAAAAGTTGGTGTGACCTATCCTTAGGCGGCACATAATTGCTTGCTCCCTTCTGTTCAAAGAAGCATCATTGGCCCACTTTGTTGGTTTAAGTTTTATAGCTTTTAGGGTGCTTTCATTGCCTTCACATATGTTGGTCCATATTTCTAATATTACATTGCTTATTTTATATTTTACGGTTTCGAATGTTGGTGGAATTTCGTTGTGGTAATTTTGATTTTTTTTTGTGTTCCGTTATGTATGCGTATGTTTTATTCATTGTTTTTGGAAAGCATATAAATTTGATTTGTGCACCACTATCTTTTAAGTAGGTTAACCCATTAAATATTCTATTTGCGGCTGTATCCTGTAGGAAGGTTTTTCTCATTTTATTCAGTATGCAGATAGAACTTGTGAGGATGATTACATCGTTTGTATCCTTGAGAGTCACGTTTAAGTGTTCTACGGCTTTCCAAATTGCTAGTTTATGTGCTGTCATGCTTGAACTATTATATGTTTTCGACGTAATAGAGATATCGTTTACTGCTATCGAGGAGAAGGTATGCCTATGCGCAGGTATGTATTATGGTTGCTCTGTTGTTGTCTGTTAGGTTATTTGTGTAATCCGTGTAAACCTTTAAGGGTGTGATTTTCAAGTTGTGTTCTGTAAACTCGGTGTTAATAGTAGTCGTTCTTGTCCACGGGGGTTATTCGCTAATGTTGCAGGTTAGAGGAGTGTCCAATTCTGCGTTTTGCTTGATAGCGAATTCTGTTACCCTACTTCTTAATGGTCTCATAGCTTCGGGTTTCCCAGCAAAGTTGTTAGTTTCTAAATTTGTTACTAACTCGTGGTTTACGTGATGGGGTATGCTTCTAATTTTTGCACAGTTTCATCCTATTTAGGTGCAGCGGTTCTACTCCAGATTCACAGAGGTCTGAGAATTCCGGGCTTGTTCGGAATGCGCCTGTGACTAAACGCAGAGCTATTAATTGAACCAAATCTAATTTTTTTAA
Source organism: Vesta saturnalis (assembly GCA_036346205.1). Lineage (NCBI taxonomy): Eukaryota > Metazoa > Arthropoda > Insecta > Coleoptera > Lampyridae > Vesta > Vesta saturnalis. Next base: position 5,565,129 of record JARFJB010000307.1, read on the forward strand.
TTTTCCAGGTCACGCAGAGAAATATACTATACTTCCGTAATTAAGTCTAGGTAGAATTAGAGACTTGTAGAGTGCTATTAATGATTCCCGATTTTTTCCCCACCGGATGTTTGAGATACATCTTAATATGTTGATAGATTTTTGGCATTTTTCTATTAGACTTTCTATGTGGTTAGTCCAGGTCAGTTCATGATCGAAAGTCATTCCCAAAATTCGGAGGTTGTCCCTAGTTAGTATTGGATTACCTTGTAGTGTGAGATTTGGATGTTCGTGTGGCGTTCTCAGACGACAAAAGTGAATGCATTGTGTTTTTGGTATTGAAAAACGGAAGCCTGCCTTTGCAGTTAAATCTGCTAGCCTGTCAATTTCTTGTTGTAAAGCCTTCTCTATTACCTCCATCGTGTGGTGTCTGTAGTATATAGTTAGGTCATCGACGTATATAACGGATTTAACTTCTCGGTTGTCCGATTGGAGAACGTGATTTATGGCGATGGCAAACAGGCTCACGCTTAAAACTGACCCCTGCGGTATGCTATTTTCGACCGTACGGATCTTTGACATGTATTTTGACTTTGACTTTGAAGGTTCTCCCGCTTAAAAAGCTTTGGATACTAATGGGTAAGTTACCGCATATTCCCCATTTGTGAAGCTGTTTTAGTGTACGAAATCTCCAGCACAGATCGTAAGCTTCTTCCAGGTCGAACGCAACTGCTACCAAGTGTTGTCTGTCTTTAAATGCTTCTAAAAGTCCATTTTCTAAATGTACTAGTGCATCCAATGTGGAGTATCCTTATCTTAAAGCCTACCTGTAATTTGAACAGCTGGTTTTCTTTCTCCAATATCCACATAAAGCGGTATTTGATCATCCGTTCGTACATTTTGCTAAGGCAGCATGTTAAAGATATCGGTCTATAGCTGTTAGCGGTAGTTTGGTCTTTTCCTAGTTTGAGGATGGGAATGACAATAAATTCTTTCCACTTTGAAGGGAACATACCAGACTTAAATATGTTATGGTATAACTGTAATAGTTTTTCCTTTTCACGTACTGGAAGCTGCTTGATCATTTCGCAATTGATTTGATCTGGACCAGGGGACGTGTCGCTACTACCTTCTAATGCTCGATTTATCTCAGGCATAGAAAGGTTCATGTTATATTGGTAAGACACACTGGTTGTATCATCCACCCCCACTTCTTCTTCAGCTTCTTTGCGTGAGTAGCATCACTCTAATATCTCTCCTGGGCATACATTTTATAAATCTAAACCCTTTTCTCGATCAATGTATTCCTGCCGAGATAGAACTTGTATGTAAGTGAAATAGTCTTATGTGATAGTATCGCAGGCCCTTATCAGTAAAAAATCGATGATTAAGAGAACGTATTCTAATAAGGGGCTAGTATACTTAATATGAATATAACCCCTTTTTGACAGAGGTAATTCAGCTAAGATAGAGTTTGTATGCGGTATAGAGGCATAACCTAGCTTAAAGAAGAAGAAGGCACAAGACATTTTTTCGGCGTATACTGTATACACCGTTATATTGAAGATGCTGTCTTGTGTATTAGAAAACATGCTACTGATCCGAAATCGAATAATCTCAAGAAAGATGTATGCAGTACAGCTTCAAGGGTGAAGAAGAATTGAAGTCCTATGTAGTAATTCAAGGTGGTGTGGGGAAATTAGCTAGTTTTCAGAATCATCCCATATCTGTGTAATAATAATAATACCGGCAAATAAAGATTGTATATTATCCGCTGCATGTATTTTTTATAGTATAGTAATTATTATTATGAAGAAGTATCAGCACTATTAGTATATTTTACTGCTTTTAAGAAAGCTGTGACATTCCATATCGGTAATCAATTTTTCGTAATTTAATCTAACTGCTAAAAGTAATGCAATGGATTTTAAAACGTGATAAAAATTAAAACAACCCCTAATAAATATTAATAATAATAAACACAGGTTAAGAACCCCGCGAGCAGATTCCCGTCTTACAAGACTAGGACCCCTTATTAGAATGCAACCCCCAATGTATAAATAAATTAGGTCACAATCTGTAGATGGGATTAAAAGGAATGTAATAAGAATTATGGAATCTCATTTGATAAAAACAACCCTAGTTAATAACAGATTAAATCTTTTTTCATTCAGAACACTACATGCGTACGAATTTGCCTACCTTCCAGGGGCTGAACTGAAAAATTCTTAATACAGCCAAAAGGGTCCTAATTACAGTCAAAATTCCATCAAGGGGTTAAAAGTGACCACCGAAAAGAAGCCATAAAAAAGTAGTGAACTGACAAAAAGGTTCTTAACATAACCAAAAGGGCTCTAATTAGAGTGAAAATTCCATCAAGGATTGAAAATGGCCTCCGAAAAGAAGCCCTAAAAAAGGGGTGAAAATACGATCCCCACGTAGGCATATAAAAAATGGCGTTGAAGGTGCCCCAAGTCACAAAAATCCAAGATGGCGGCCCCACTTCTACTCATACATTATGCATGATCTTTTAATACGTAGTTCATTCGTACCAACATAAAACTTAAAAATCACTAAACCAGGCTAGAAAAAATATTTCGTATTTAAGCTTGCTTTTATTTCTCCTGGAGCCGATTAGGTTTCTTGGTTTTCATCAAACATTGTACTAGCCAGGAGTTTTTACCGCTACGTCATTAATTTAGGAATTTATATATCCAATTTGTTCACACTGTCTTCTCATATAAAACGGTGAATTAAATATGGATGGTGAACATTCGTAGTGCATTTGACGAAATCGACGTACGGTATTGAATAAGCAAATGTACTAGAAAGAGTAAACCTATAAACACGAAATCATTTTGTTTTCTATGCATATGAATATAATTCTCATTTGACTAATACTGCATAACCTCCATTTGTTTATTTATCCTTTGACTGTTTCCTCATTTACTACAGTTACTTCTTTTAATCATCATTTATTACACACTTGAAATTAGTTCTTTTCAGAACTATTGCCTTTGTTATTCATTTGCGTCTTTTTTACTATTTATTTAAGTCTCTGCCATCCTAAGGTCTGCACAGGGTAAAACCTTGCACACGCAAGTTTGTGTTAAATTTACTAGAGATCTAGAGATATAGGTATCTGCTGTCCAAGAAGTAAGTATAATAATACTTGTTTGTATATTGTAACAACCCATTTTGAGTTGTATTAAAATATACCGTAATTTATGTTCGTTCATTTAGTAGCAAATATAACAAAAAAGTTTTTAATTATTGAAATATAGGCATGAGGTAGGCAACTTAATTTGCATTTTGGTGTAACTTAAGTTGCATATTTTCTTAAGGGTTTCCACTCCCACTTCGTTAAATTATTTTTGTCTGCTTATATTTTCGCGCAAGCGTCATCACCCAACTTCCAAAGCATCCATTTTGTTCACTTCTTGTGGTACGCTGTCAGATGCAGGAAGCCATATTTTTGGGTTTCCACCTAAATTTTGTGAAAAGTGCCATTGATTTAATGGTAAGATAATTTAACTCATTATATTGAAAAATTAAAACATTTGCTTTTGCAGGCACTTTGACTTTTTTTTACTTTCATTACTTTTACTTTTCAGCTTTAATTACATATTAATTGCACGTTTAAGTCTATTTTTACGTACGCTTTCATTTTATGATTGCAATTTTTGCATTCAAAATTTCAAGAAGCAATAAATGGATTATTCAATTTCATGAAGATAAATTTATAAGAAGGAAAATTCCATTTTGGGTGTGGTTTACAACGTAAAGTATTATTTCGAGATATTGCGCAATATTGATACAAGGATTACGTCACCTTAGTTTGCATTTCCGCATTTATTTTTTATAATACCAGGGGTTCTCAAGAAGATTTATTATATTTTATACAGGTATTTATATTTATAACAATTATTTAGTAATTTAAGGCTGTAACTAGTTTTAAGATATATTTTATTTAACACGATCATTTTAACTGTTAATAAACGTAGTTTGTGTATTTTTTATTTTTTTACATTTTGGTAGAATTTTTATTGTAAACAACCTCGGTTTAGTTATTCCGAGCATAATTAAAAAATAACTTGGCGTCCGAGATCATTTTTATTAGTGTTACATGGCAGTTATTATATTGATGTTCAGTGGAAGTAATCGAGCAGAAATTGTGATAATTAATCAAATTAACAGATTGAATCGGCCCACTTTAATCAACCGACTGAGTCAACGACATTATTTTTGGTGAATGGGTTGTATCTCCAGTTAGTTTAACGATTTGTTCGGAGAACATTTTTACTCTTATTTCTTTACAATACAATTTTCACACATTATAATCTTAATTCATTACCATCACGAAATTACACCGTGTGGTATGCACATTGGGTATATCTGAGAAGACGGTGAGAGATATCAATTCTCGAGCTGTATCTAACCCTATTTTAACAAGTCCGGGTAAAAAACGACCACGCAAGAAAACAAAATTTGACGATCTAGCTGCAACACATAATATGGGCATAAACAATACGTTATACAGTATGTATGCACAAAGTGAATAATATTATACCACAATCTTTTACACGTGTTTGACCTATTAATTTATTTACAGAAAAACATGTAACAGTGCATGTTAGAATGCAGAAATTCGTAACAGTCACATATTAATAAGTGACAGAAGTCTTCATCGTGCAATCCAGTCGCTAGGATTCAAATTCAAAAAAACACTCTAACCGTAGAGCTTTATTGGAAAAAATTTATATCGCAGAAATGCGAATTAAATTGCTTAAACAATACATTAAAGAGATCAATTCACCAAATCGTCGGCAAGTAGTATTTATAGATGAAAAGTGGAAAATCATGGCAGGATTAAGACATTAGGAGTGTACAAAAACCTCACGGCTACGATGGCAAGAGATTTATTGTTATTCACGCCGGATCCACCAGAGGATTTGTGCAAGGTGCTACTCTGTTATTTGCATCAAGATCGTTAAAGGAAGATTATCATGATGAAATGAATGGGGACAAGTTTAAAAAATGGCTTATTAAACATTTGCTAAACTTAGAAGAGGCTTCGCTAATTATAATTGATAATGCACCGTACCATTCAATGTTAGTTGAAAAGCTACCACCTTCCGCTGCAATTATTAAATGTTTACACTTTGTTGAAAATTACATTGTTTGTAGGTTATAACCTACATAACCTTCAGGCTGTTAAAATAACGACCAAACACGTGATTTTAAGGATATTGTTTTGCAACCGTTATTATTACGATAATCAACGTTGTCTAATTTTTACAAAATAAATCACAATAAATAAAAAATTGCATTTTGGAATACTTCAACTTTAAATCTCGAGGTATATTTTCTAATCAGAATTTATTGTAACGAAAATAACTTTGACCCATGTTTTTCATATTACACCATATGATTGTATATGATGACGTAGCGGTAAACTTTTTTGCGAGGACAATATGTGTGAAACAGCTGCATATTTCAAAATAACAGAATATAGACCTTAAACGTATCGATTCATTATATTCTCTGCAATTTTTTGATACTTGGCAAAAATTAGCGGCAAAGAATTCTTAAGGTCTAATTTAAGTGTTAGTTCAAATTTTTTCAATGTGTGAAGAACGATCAGCTATATAAGAAAATCCGCGAATATATTTTTTAAAGAAAAATTAATTTTACAACACCTTTATTTCTTAAAAGTCAAGTTGATTGGAAGAGCACGCCAACGTCACACACAGATTTAAATGTAACAAAAAAAATTTTTATCACATTGTAGTAATCCCTTAAAATCTAATATAAATTTAGATCCACCTATTAGGAAAAGCCAAGAAAAAGATGCATTTTTAAATGTTATTTATCGGTAGTTTTATTTTTGTGGTAATAAAAATTGCAAATTTTTTGGAAGATTTCCAAGTTGTGTCCCAATAATATTTATTCAATCTCGAGACAAAACAATGGTAACAAATTTGCATCAAAGGTCAAATCAGGGAGTTTCAAAGTCAGTCAAATCAGATCTGCACGGTAAGCGTTGTATATACCACTAATAATTGTAAATAGTGGTTTCAATTTCGCAGTTATTTTCATTTTAGAACCTTCTGTGATTAGTCAGTAAATATCTGGTGTGGAATAACACAGGAACTCCCAACCCACAATTTGGAAATTAAAGGAAATGGAATAGCATAATTATGCTACCTCTTTTGTAATACGTTCATAATGAAAATAAGCAACGTCTTAAAAACTATAATAATTCAGAAACACGTTTAAGCCTTCATGTGAGGTAAACGTTAATAGATGACATGCGAACTTGATTAAATTTGGCAGAAAAAGTAAGACAACTAATATAATAATTACCACGCATTTCAAAGCCGGCCGCGTGTGGAAAACATCGTAAATACAGTTTGCGTGTTCTAAATCCCATTTTAATTAATTTTTAAGGCACATTTGGTTCCATATCAAGAAATATTATACAGAAAAGGTGTGTAAAATTAAATTATCGTTAAAAAATTTGTTAATACATTTTTCTGTAAACATTCTACATTAGGATTTTTTGAAGCCAAATTAGGCGTCGCACCAAAAAATTGCATGGAACATAATTAATTTATAATTTTAAAATAGTATTTTTATATTTTTGAAATATACGGCTATTTCATAAACATGTGATTATAACCAAAACTGCGCCTGATAAACCCAAGACCTAATCAGTTCTAGCAGAAATAAAAAAACTTAAATACGGAATTCTAAGTACATATGATTTATCGTTCTGTAGTTATCCTGGATACTAGCATGAATCCACACATGCACATACACCCGCACGCACGGACGCATTCACCCATTCGTACCCGCTCGTACCCACGCCTCCCCCCTCCCTCATACACAAGGACGCACGCACGCACCCTCCCACACACACACATATATCACACACACACACACACACACACACACACACACACACATGCGTGCACAAGTACACTCACACGCAAACGCATACGCACACACACACACACACGCACACACATACGCACACGCACACGAACACGCACACGCACACGCACGCGCACGCGCACACGCACACGCACATGCACGCGCACACGCACACGCACATGCACACGAACACGCACACGCACACGCACACGCACACGCACAAGCACACGCACACGTACACGCACACGCACACGTACACGCACACGCACACGCACACGCACATGTGCACGCACACGCACACGTACACGCAAACACACACGCACCCTCACACGCACACGCACACGCACACGCACACGCACACGCACAGGCACACGCACACGCACACGCACACGCGCACGCACACGCACACGCACACACACTCACAGTCACACGCACACGCACACGCACAGCACACGCACACGCACACGCACATGCACACGTACACGCACACCCACACGCACACACAAAGTCACACGCACACGCATACATGAAAATTTGTGAGCTATTTCTGGCTAAACGTTCTTTGTGTAGGTAGTTCTAAGATTTGGAACCAGTCCTGAGCCTAGATAAAGTGTGATGGAAGCCAAGACGCGATGTATTAACATTGTTACTTAGTGGGGAGAAATTCAAACCATAGTTCAAATTACGTCCGATACCATGGATTTGTGATTTGTTTTCCCCGCCAATGTAATATCGCGAAGTAGTAATTCTAAGCCGCGTTTGTCAAATAAATAGTACCGTTCTATTTAGTTTTTTTCAAAAAATCACAAAAATGAGTGATCACTGCAAAGAGCACCCTCTAGCATATTTGTTTAAAACTGAACGCTCCAACAAAAATTTGGATTTTCCCGAATCACATTTAGGAGCCAGTGACGGTGGGTGAGTCTATGATCATAGTCAGTATGATTTAATGTTTGATGTAAAACAATATGGTAGTGATGCATATTATTGTTTTGAAGAACCTCGTGGACAATTGTTTTTAGAACTCCTAAGTCGTCGGAAATTTTTCTGGTGCTTAAGTTGGGATCGTATTACACGTAGGTCAAAACGTTGGTACTATTTTCCTGTAATCGTTATTCAAATTTGTAGCAATTATCGCATAAATTGAGAACGGATGGGGTTATCGCGAACAGGCTTACACTACAATTTAAGTAATTTTAAGCCGCATAACGGTCTGTCAAATAAATAGTACCGTTACGTGTAGTTTTTTCCAAAAAGTCACAAAAATGTGTAATCGTTGCAGAGAACGCGCTCTAGTTTATTTTGTTAAAACAACGCTCCAACAAAAAACATTCTTCAAAATAGTATAACTTGCAAACGATACTGAGAATATTCGAATCCGTTGAGTGGTTCAGGAGATATTAAAGCGTAAACATTGGGAAATGCATAGCCCCCCCTCCCTCGTTTATTATGAGAGATACAGAAACACGTCGCAAAGAAAAATGATCCGGTATCTCTCAAGCTCTCAAATAATATTTTCATAGTTATAACTCATTACCCAATTTTCCGAGATTGCATGAATTTGGTTTCTTCGTAGCAGTTACGCCCTCTATCGGTCGAGTTACGAACTTCAAAATAATTTCTAACCGTTTCTCTTACTTGCTTTACTTCTTTTTTTCCGAAACCTGTAGGTATTACCATTGTTGAAATAGAGCCGCTCCGTACCCTTATTCAGACACCCGGTATATATATATATATATATATATATATATATATATATATATATATATATATATATATATATATAGTTCGCCCAAAATTCAAAAACGCAATCTGTTGGTTGAAGTCATCAATGTTTTTCATACGTCAACATTACTGTGCAAAGGTTCCTTTGCTTTTGTTGAAATCTGTAGTTCTCAATTTTTCTAGCATCGCCGTTAATTAAAACGCATGTGTTTATTTCTTTCGTCTTTCTTAACAAGTTCAATAAATTAAGATTCTATTAATTAAGTAGTATTTAATTTATTAACGATCTAGTTATTCTTTACTCAAATTGTATTTCAACTGTTATATTTAATAGCAGGCTTATGTTTGCGTTTTCAATTTTTCAAATTACACAAAATTGTTTCAACATTTTAAGCAATTTTGAAAGATAGTATTACTACTGACCAAGATAACTGTAAGTGTTATCGAAACGTTTAGATTTGTATAACTTGAATACAAAAATACACCATAAATATTCCAATAAGATAAAAACAATCAAAAAAGCTGTTCAAATAAATCAGCTGTCTGACTAAATTTTAAAGCACATAAGTTTTTCATTTTAAATATTGATTTGGTTATTAGAAAAATTTATCTTACTCTACTAATGCTTACTAATGCAAACTTAATCTTAATGAACTACAAATAATGAACCTCAACCCAAGCAGACATTTTTATACGCGCTTAATTAACTTAGTGACGCAGCGTATTAGAGACCATTAAATTAGTTATCTCAATTCAACCATTTTTCTCTATAAAAAGTTTGCATTTATTTAAAATAATTATTTGGTTTTCATGTAAAATCATATCGAGATTTCTACGGAAGGATTCCCCACTACAGTACCACCTCTACGATTGGACCAATAACGAAGCGTTGAGTGATATAGCCCACACTCTGCCGTCGACCTTGTTGGAAGCAGAATCTGATACTTGCCGACCCATTCCGGGTTTCAACTTTTCCTGACATAATTACCAGACCTGTTTCCGTCAAGATATTTTCTGTTTTAGAAGACATCAGTACACAAAGTTTCTACTCTTTATTTTTAAGTCTCAAGAAAACTATAAACAATTCCTAGAAAACTTGTCCGTGTCTGTGTATTTGCTATTTGTACTTTTTTCTGCCTCGCCCGTGTGAAAAGTGTAATGCCTGATCGATGTAGCGTTGTTCTTTAATTAAGCGAAGGGTGTATGTCCGTTTTATTAACTAAACTTACCACGTATAACATATACACAAACGCACTAAAGACCGTCACAAAACTCCAGACGGAGAGCCTCATAATAATCTCCATAAAATCTTGTTTCTGTAAGGAAAAATCCCTTTAAATAAAAAAAAACCTTTTTCTTATTTAGAATAGTTTTTATACAAAGAGAAAACCATTCATTTCTTCACAAATCGTATTAAATACGAAGATACCGCTTCGTACCATGTTATTCCGTGATGTACTTACTTGCTAAATCTAACATACTATATCGAAACAATTTTCTGTCGAGAACTTTATTTCTTGACAATACGATAAAGCATAACATCAACACAATAGTAAGGTAATGTCCAGCAGTTTTCAATAATACTAAGGTAAATTCAACGTACCCTCAAGCAACTATGGTGTAGCTACTAAAGGTATAACTATACAGCGCGAATAGTGTGCCCGGCTTCCATGTTTAATAACACAGAAACAAAAGATATTTCCAACTCAAACTTTCTTTAAGATCATCTCGAACAGCTTCATTCATTACGCTTCCATCAGCACGTAATCGAACCATGCATATTCAATTTTCCAACTTTACAAAATTTTCTTAACGCACAGGACGGATTTCTAAATGCAAGGAGCGGATTTCACTACCAGATATAATAAATTAATTCAAAAATGTGATTAAAAGCAGTGGCATACCTTGTGCAGGGAAGTTCATCCAAGATGATGTGCATATGGGCATAGCACAAACAGAAATGATTTCATACACGCATTGGCCATTACCCAAAAAGATTCATGTGACTAAATAACCATTACACACTATAAAAATATATACACTGATGTTCTTAATTATATATACTAAGAAGGAACTATCAACATGCCCACTAAAATGTAATTATTGAAAAAAAAAGCTACAATACCCCTAAATAAACCCAAATAATATTTTCAAATAGCAGGACAAATCAAAAACTGCAATTCAAGTAACGATAGCCAAAAATTTGCCCGTTACAAGTCAAATAGGATGATCTACATTTCAGTAATTTTATTGTACATATAAGAATACTATCTTAAATAGATACTTCGTTTTTAGGGACACTGTTTTAATTAATTAAATATGCAAACGAATTCAGCTGTTGTGTTATTTATTAAGTTTACTTGAGGTATTAAAGTACAACTTTATCATTTTTTGTTGAATTTTAATTATCTGAAAATTTAGTAGCGCCTGATCTGTATATGTGGGTTCCATGAACGAACAGAACATCAAAAATAGAACATAGAAAAGAGAGAACACTGAAATAAAAGAATGTTGACAAAAAACAAAACTCTGAATAATGCGAACAACGGGAAAAATTATTACATAAATCTTTAATATTGAAGATAAAAAATGTATTTTTGTTCATAAATATAACAAAATATGTTATGAAAGGATATAAAACAAACCAAAGTAATAATAATCACAACTCAAATCATTGCAAATTTGAAATTCGCCGTAAATACCTCAACCTCAATTTTCATTATCTTGCAACGGCTGCCACGTTATTGGTGAGATTCTCATATTTATTTTTCTTTACTCCTGGGCTTCCACGCTGTGCATTAGCCAGCAACAAACGTTGACGAGCAATATCACGCCTTAATCTATCCAGCAAATTCCATGTGTTAAGATGACTGCAGTGGAAGATGGAGTTCAAAGCACTGTAGAAACCTTCACAACAGTTTGTTGTTTTTGGGCCTTTCTCCGCAGCAGCTCGAAATGGTTCCACAATGTGGTTGGAATTTTCAGTGATTCTCTTGAAATACTCTCTTTATATATCGAGAAGAAATACGTCAACACTCCGCACGTCCTGTGCTGGTACAAACAACATAGCAGCCAGAGACTTAAATTTTAATTTGACGTTTACGTCGGGCTCATATTCGGTTTTCAATCGAGCACTATTGGTTTAATTAAATTTTTCCGAAGTGCGATATTTTTACCAATTCCTTCAGAATTCTGAACATGTGATGGTACGTGTTCTGTTCTTGCTTTGCAGCAAGGTGGATAGAGGTTGCCAACCTTAGCATGCCACGTATATAGTTTGATGAAACATGTTGGGGGCTTTGTCAAATGTTTGGTCTCCATAGATGCAGTTCTTAGAGTACCTATGGTTCTCATTTACCAAAATTCTTTCAAGATCGTTCTTTCCAATGTCATCAAGTTGACTTAATACTTCGGGATCGGAAAACGTAGTCGGATTCGGAATATGTGCCGTTTTCTTGTGGTTGAAAAGACTTTGGGTAATGGAAAATTACTTTAGCAAATGTCCTAATACATCGCAGGTAACGTTAGTTTAGGCCAATGTCCCTGTACATTTCTTGGAGTTCCCCCAAATACCTTCATGCTCTGCTTCGTCTTGGTCATACTAATCTTAACTTGCACTGCTTGCTGTTTAGAATCATGACAACCTCCACGTGATGACTCTACCTTCGTTATATATTCATACACTTTGTGTAAATATTCCATTATAATAAACTGATAAACGAAGTACCAAACGTATAAAGTACTGCTAATTGTGTAAGCCCTTCGAGAGACACATATCACTTAGAGGAATGTTTTCAATAAATTTCTTTTGAATTTATAAATTTATTTTTTATTTATAAATATAAATTTCTTAATATTTAAAATAATAACTTTCTTAGATGCCTCGGTGCTGGAATGGTTAAAGTGCTTGCCTTTCACCCGAGCGGCGTGGGTTCGAACCTGACCGAGGTAGCCGTTTTTTCCAAAACGGAGAAAAACAAAAGCACTCCTTCTTGGATAGGAAGTAAAACTGTAGGTCCTGTGGCAATACGATGTATGAGACGTTAAAAATCCTTCACGGTAATAACGTTTCTCTAATTTGGTTTTAATTTTTCTCATTGTTCAGAGTTATGTTTTGTCAACATTCCTTTATTTCAGTGTTCTCTTTTTTTTCACTGTTCTCTGTTTTGATTGTTTTTTTTTCAGTGTTCTCTATTTTCATGTTCCGTTAATTCGTGTTCTGATTTTTCATGTTATGTTTTGTCATAGTCTCTTGCGTACGGTCACACTATATCTGATTTATAGATGTGGATATTATCTCTCCGTTCCCTTGCAACCCAATAAAGAAAAGAGCCATCAAACTACAGTAAGTATCTTAAGTAATGTGCGCTGAATTAGGCTGTGGTGCAAACTTACCTTTTTTATATGTTGTAAGTCCAAATTTTGATTTGTTGCAAATTGACTTCTGGGAGGAAAAAAAAATTATTTGTTATAGACAATTATCTAAATGTTATATATTAATCTACATTAGTAACATGTAAGTTTACCATCGAGCTGTCGGACGAGCCTATAATTTTCTCGAAACTGTTACCTTGTGTATAATATCATGTATTTTACTTCTTACTCATTCGTAAATTACATTAAAAATGTGAATTTATGATATAAATCTATTTATAATGGCATTTCTAAATATCAGTCAGATGTGGTTGACGACCACGACAATAGGTTGCTAATTGTTAAATCGCTGTCACACTCACATTTGGTATTAATGATTGCAATATATTCGGGTTTCAAATGTCACGAAGCCACTGACTTGTAAAAATGGTTAATAAATGTTTACGAATGGCTAACAAGCAAAATATTATACAATGTATGAAGCGGAACATACGAAAATATATTCTTTTAATGTTTAAACATTACTTAAATTTCGTTACTAAAGGAAATTTGTAAAACTGTACACTATTTACTCAATTTCACCTAAAGGTGCTAACATGTATACAATTCTTTTACTATGTTTAATTTTACATTTTATTCTAATTGTAATAGTAAAAGTATAAATAATAAGTATTACAACTGCTGCTCTAGATTTTTAAAGAATATGGCTGCGGTATAATTTTTAAGAATAAATCCATTTCTAAAATTTCATTTAGGAAAACCACAGACTAGAGAATCCCAAGTGAACAATCATTTTAAAAAGCAAAAATCTTACCTATGGCAAACAGATATAACGCTAGTAGCGTTTCACCGTATAACCAATAATGTGTTTTATAAAGTTTGGCATAAATATAAAAACAGAGTCGTAGAGATACTAATAAGATGGTAATATCAAGAATATCTAACACCAAAACGTTAGTTAAACCCACGCTGTACCTGCATAATGCGTTGCACTTAATCATTTTTTGATATCTAATATTTCATGCATGCCGAAACAAAAAACAGTTAATACTTTTTGTAAAGCGTACGTTTATATTGTTATTGTACTAATTAAGAGAGGTTTACACTTTTCTGAGTGCAATAAAAAACTTTTAGAACTCATTCTCAATAAGGAAGATATCTCACACGCTCAATCCACACTGGATGTTTCATAGACGCCACTACGATCGGAAGTTTCAGCAAAACGATTTTGTGAGATGATAAAGATCCTGTATGATCATAGAAAATATAAGGGCTCTACAATAAACTACTACATTAATTTCAAATGCAAAATTCCAAGTAACCAAATTAAATTTCAAAAACTGGGTTTATTTAGATAAGCTCATTAAACTTATTTAATTACAAAATAATGAATAAGCAATCCTAAAATAAAAATTTCTTCACATAAAAATTTAAAAATATTATTAATTCTGCTTAATGTTTGCATCAATATCAAAGCAATGAGTTAACTATAATGTCTATTTCTGGAGTACACTACAATACAAACCGTAGCGCATATCAATGAATTGCTCCTCGTACATGAAATAAGTCTCGGTTTACTCTGCATGTAAAGCTTAATTTTTGTAAAAGTGCAATCGTAAACCGACTGTAGACATTTAGATCCTGAATATGTTATAATATGTTATCTGAAATGCTACACAAATCTTTAAACGTCAAATTCGTTTTATAAAAAATGCTGTACTTCAGCTTGTATGAAAAAAATATCTGGTGCGAAACAACACAGGACCTTCCAACCTACAAATTGGAAATCAAAAGGAATGAAATAATTTTAATTATAACTTTTTTAGAATAACCTTTTTTATACGTTCATAACGGAAACAGGAAACCTTACAAAAAAAATCAATGCCAGAATAATGTTTAAAACTTCATATCAGATAGAGATTAATAGAGATAAATGCATAAATGTTAAGTTAAAAAAAAAGCCGTCCGCTTCTATAAGATATCAATAATATAGTTTAACCACGTTCATTCACATTTTATTAATTTTTAGACTTACCTTGCGTTATATTAAGAAACTTTATAAAGAAAATTTATGTAAACTTAAATTTTATTTAAAAAATACGTCTACACTTTTCTTATGAAATTAATCGTTATTCAGATAATGAAAAAAAATTGAACTAACACTTAAATTCTAGCGTAGGAATTTTTTTCCGCTAAATTACGCCTAGAACATAATTCTGTGGCTTGGTACAATGTCAAAAAATTAAATTTTCCACAAACGGTGAAAACAAATTTCTTTATTTCTGAAGCATGCTGTTGCGCCTACCTAAGTCATGTTTTGAAGCTAATATTTTATGAATTGGTATAGTTTTATGTCTTAATCACTACAATAATATTTCAACATTTTTATTTTCAAAATTTTCCAAAGAACAGTTGACATTGGCCCTTTTAGGTTTTCAGAATTAATTGCGTTAAGTGACATTGGCCGATGAAGTTTGCATTAAAAAAGTATAAATCAAAGAGTTTTATTGAAAAACGTATAAGAATTGAACATCGAAACACTATTACTAATTATTAAAAAGAAAGCAGTAGAATACAAAAAACTAGTAATGTTACATTTCATACTCATCTTCTGATTTTTCGTCAGGCAGAAAATCTTCAACCTCTTCACTACTTGTAAGATTTTCAAGGAATTTTTCGTAAAATGATCTGCTATTTTTTGAATTGTATGGCAGCAGACTCTTTAAGTCGTTGAGTTTTTCGTTACTAAGTGGTAATGGTTTGTCATTTTGTGGTTGTAAATCCTTTAAACGTGGATATCTAGTTGAATTTCTTCTAGATAAACCTAAAGTCTTGAAATTTTGTTCAATGGAGAAAGATTCCTTGCATAAAATCGATGCAGGATTTTCGGGTCTGTATTGCATGAATTTTAGTCGCAACCAATTAACTGAATGTCCAGCGGTGTTCTTCTTTCTATGTGTGTATCCAACAAAGATTTTAAATTGAGGAAATCTGACCTTTATCGGCGATTTTCTAGGGACTAATCTAATTAAGTTTGCCCAATCTCTTGGTAAGTCAATTTTAGCAGTCGTATTTTTTTTTGTTTTTTCGATTGCGGCATGTATCGTGTCGGCCTCCATATGGGTATGGCCGGCTTCGAGAAATTTATGATTGATGATAACGTTTCGACCACTTTGTTTTAGATGCTGCGTTGTATACAAAAGCATCAAGCAAATGTAAATATTTTTGTTCTGCCCTGAACACGAATCACTGTATAAATTCACTTCTTTTACATTAGGAGGCAAAGATTTCAGGTATTGAAAAATGCAAGCACCAATTTCTTGTCCACCCCTTTCCGCCATCGTTTCATCCCAGATATAACAATATCATGATGCTGGACCATTTTTTGTTTGTTTCATAAACCGTCAAGTTTAAGGTCCATAACTGACGCTTGTAGAACGCTATTCCACTTGTAAGGTAGGGTGTGGCAAGACATTTTTGTAAACCAAATGAAGCAGTAACTATTGACTCGTTCTCTTTACTCCTGTTTTTATCTATTTTCTTTTCCTCGTAGGATGTTTTTGCTAAATCTATATGTTTATTTCTTTCATTCTCTATAGACTGCCGTTCGTCTAAATTTTCGTTACATTTTAATCGCAATTCAAATTTATCACACTTTCCACATGTATCCAGATGTGGTTTGTGGAATGACAAATTCAATTCTTCCACGAAAATTTTCCTGTAAACAGATTCTTTCCGAACTGACAAATTGTTTTCTTGGCAATATTGAACATACAGGCGATACATTCTGGCTATCGATAAGTCTGATGACAAGTATTTTTTTCCAGAATGTTCACGAGCATAATGGCTTTTGTAAGAAGGAAACAGTTTTATATGAATGCGAATTGTTTCCTTGTCAGCTTCAGGAATTTTAAACTGTTTTCCATGTTTTCCTCTTCTATCTTCTGAACACATTGCAGTACTACTAGCTCTTTTCGACAATTATTCGCACTTTCTTCAAAGTAACAGATAAAGTGTTTAAGAAAATGATCTGGCACACTTGAATTCTTTCGTCAGTCTTCTGCAAAAAATACTTTCTGGGAAAAGTACGCCTACTGTCTGTTGTCTTATCATCTCTTAACCGTTCAACCTTTTTTTATGCTCTTGTACTAAGCCGGCTATAAATTGGTTTTGAGCTTCACTAGAAATCTGATAAAAGTTATCGAAAATTTTTTGTCTTTCTTCTAATTTAAACTTCTGAAAACACTTCAGTCTACAAGCACAGGGATCTTTTAAAATTTTAGCTGAAATTATGTTATTTGAAGAAGAAATGTATTGCTTTCCTTCGTCTTTCATCATTTTTTTAGTATTTCTATTCCACTGCTTTGGATTTCTATTTCTTTTCCTTGTATTTTCTGCGCTTTTCTTTCTTCCGCCCCTCTTGCTTAGTGATTTGGAAACCAAGTCTTCAGTATTTGGCTGTGCCTTGGCAAGCTTGTTTGGGGGAATTTGAAGATCTTCCTGTATAGGAACTACTATATCTTCAGGTGATGATTCGCTGTCTGAATCTGCATCGGGAACATACTCGTTTGAACTTCCAATACTAAAATCACTACCACTAGGCACAAGGGAACTATTGTTTAAGAGATTTGCTCCTTGCTGATTGTCCACTTCAATATTTGTAAGTGTAATTGGTGATACTGCAGATTCTACTCTGTCTACGTTGCTAGTACACTCTACTTGTTCGGTATTATTTCCAAATTCGGTTAAATACATGTCAAGATTACTTACATTATAGGAATCTTCGATAATGTTTTCTAAAGCATATGCTGTACTTTCACTAATACTAGGCGCAGGAGAGCTGTGTACTACACTTTCATCATCTCTGGCCAATACAACATCTGTAATTAAAAATATTTCTGTTGAATTTCTAAGATATTATATGTAACATAACCTCAAAGTTGCACATGTTAATAAACATAGAATTCTAATAGTAAATTCACCATGATATACTCACCGTGTGTATAATTTGAACACATTTCCATTATCTTGTTAGTTCTGGACCCCATTTTAATCGATTTTCAACACTATTTTAAAGAACAACACTGAACCGCACACACCTACTTTTACGTTCTACGGCCTATGTCACACTTTAACAACCAACAAACGTTTTAAAATCTGTAGCGTAGAAGGGCCAAAGTCGACATTGGCCCTTTTTGCATTTCAATGTAAAATTGTTTTGTTTATAAGTCTACTTTGGTCGTTTTTGCATAAAGCAACCGAAAATTTTCCTACGACATTGGCCATACAGAGTAAGCAGTTCAGGCATTTCTGTAGCTTTTTTGACAATGGCCGTTCTTGCAATAAGAAGTATATAGTCAGTGAATGCACATGCACTGTCAAACTCGTTTTGACATTAGCCCTTCTTGTACCAAGCCACAGAACTAATAGGTATGTTTATGATCTACATCTATGTATTATTATATCTTTGAAATATGTAGCTGTTTTAGAAATATTTAATAAAAATCAGAAACTGCCCTTAATAATACCCCTCGCCGACAATGGATTTCTCCCAAAACCTAATCAGCTTCAGGTGAAGTGAAATCAAGGTTAAATACAAAATGTAAAAGACGCACATGTTATGGTTCTGACGTTATCGTGGATGCATACATCCATACACACACACATCCACGCTCGCACGCAAGAATGCACGCACGCCCACCCACGCACGCACGCCCTCACACACACACACGCACGCACGCACGCGCACACCCGCGCGCGCACGCATGCACGCACGCTCGCTTGCACGCGCGTGAACGCGCCCACTCACCCACCCACCGTACTGAAACTGTAACGTAGTTACAGTTAGCTCACAATAGCCCGTTTGAAAGAATTAAATTCTATGTGCAAAGTAAACAGAGGCTTAGGTTATATACGAGAGTTAGTTCATTAAAATTACAAAAGAAAACCCGCTACTCTTGTTACTATAGCGCAATCCCGAATTTGGTGCTATAGTCCATTCACGAAGTTTTTACGAGGTTAAAATTAGCTTAGAAATGTTTTCCGATGGCAAAAGGATTTTAATAAATGAAATTATAAAGTTAAAGTTGTTTAGGAAGATTACTTATGTTATTGTAAATTCTTGTAGGGCGTTTATGTCGATCCAAGGTAGTTATTATTCCGCCAGTTTGATGGAGTTATTACTCATTTAAAATTTATTGAAGGTTTAATAGGGTTATTTAGAAGTGTTTAGTTAAGTTTTATTATGATTCTAGTTAATCAGTGGTTTCAGATTCGTGTAGCATTCTTGAGCAAATATCCGTGAGATATGTTTTGCTATGGAAAATATTTATGAGTGGTTAAATACAACGTGATGAAGTTGTTACAGAGTTGGGTTGTCAGTTAGTTCCGTGTGGGAGTTCGGAACTGCAGTTTGAGTTGTGATATAGCAATGCGGTTCATACCGGCCCCACGGCTTCCTGAAGATACCGTTAAGGAGTTTATTTTTTCACTAAATGTAGTTCAATCGCCCCGCGGAAGTTTTCTGTGCTTGTTTCGTCAGTGGTTCATAACGTTCCTGTTTCCATCGATAAGGGAACGGTTCATCATTAGTACTTCCCTATGTCGTAGAATAATTTACCCCTTGAGGCATGTGAAAGTGCTTTGGATATTTTATTTACTGCAGTGTTTGTTTATTTTTAAACGTTGGTATGTAGTACTAGCGTTTATTTGTGTGCTAGATCAATGCTTTTGATTCTAACAAATTGGCACTTTTTGATTAGTGACTATTCCGATATTGATTCTACACGTAGAGCACCATCACCCCAACCCTCCTCTGCTAAGCTATAGGCAATTACACTTATATGTTACGCAAACCTTACTGTCATTTTAACCTGTAACAAAGTGTTTGCCATTGATGTAAACGGTAGGAAGTATTGTAACTGTCTTAAAAATCGGTGATTTTAACACTTATTTAATTACTCTTTTTACTATTCAAAATTCAAATAAATTTAGAGACCATTTTAACAAATCTTGAGGTACTTTTCGAAATTAAATGGAAACATTACACATTTTGAGACGTAAATTAAGTTAATTTCTTACTAAGTGGGCATTTATCTTCGTTTTTACAATCAATCAAGATTTTTTACATCTCGATCAAAGACCTTTTACCGAGAAATGTCAATCGCAGTGGCGCTTGTGACATTTATTGTCGAATTTGTATTTTATTCAAAGAATTTGGCAAATTGTTACTGCCTTAGTGCAAACCAGGACCGTCTCCTGTGGGTTCTGTCGGCAACCGCTTAATTTAATAAGCCTGTTTAAAACGACTTAGACATCGTAAGGTTCATACGAAAATATGTTTTGTTATATAATCGTATCTTAATAGAAAGTCAGGACACAATTTTCTATATTCTTGAGGTGGCGGCCTATTCTTTTTAGCATTGTGAATGTAGGCGTTCATAATGCTTTCTATAAATCAAGGCGCGTTCTCATTAGGAATTTTCAGTGAATCATTTTGCATGATTAATGTTGTATGAAAATGAAACTCAAAGAGACTTTGTTCACACAGGGCATAAATCATGGTCGTTGATCCAGTGCAAAGACTGAACCACCATGGCGAGTCGTAGTAAATTAATTCGAGCTAGTGAAATATTCACTCAGTTATCAAACGATCTAATAATTATACCAAAAGATAGTAATAAAAAAAGCGTAAACGTAAATGGTGCGTGAGGCAATGGGATTTACGCAGAGCTAAAAGAATAGGCTGTCGAAGACCATGCAGCATTCAGAAACCATCTACGAATGAGTGAAGACAACTTTGAAACACTTTTACAAAAAGTTCTCCCGAAAATACAGAAACGAAATACTGTCCTACAGGATGCGCTGTCAGCGAAACTGAAACTACAAATTATTCTTAGGTATTTTACTATAGGGGATAGCTTTGCTACATTTTATGGGCTTTATAGAGTACACAAGAGTAGCATTTCCCAGTTTCTTCCCGACGTTTGTTAAGCGATATACGACAGCCTACTGGTCTTCATATAGGTAAGTAAAATTAAAAAAAAAACAATTTTGATAAGTATATATCTATTAATATTAAATATTAAGAAAATAGGTCAAACAGAACTGAAATTAAATATACATATGTAATTTAACTCATAACAATAAAGAGAAATCATGATTCTAAAACAATATCTCGAATAGTACATTCTTTATAAAGTGAGGTTCCTTCAGAGCCTATATCCTGAATTGCCTCTTGAAAAAGAGTACCTTCGCTATAAATGAATTAGGTATTCGAACACGATAGTGAAACTGATGATACATATAGTGATACATTTTGTTGATTAAGATGATCCAAACATTCTTGTGTCATGACAGCTTGCAGTTTCTATTGAGAACGTAGTGCTGTATCCAGTGGAATTTTCTTTAATTGGATAGCAATGCTCTTTGCGAAGTACAAACTCATCATCATTATCTGTGCAGCTAGAAACAATGGCTTGAAGTTTTTCGATATTCTTTTCAACCGAAGCTACATGGGATTTTGGGTTTTGGGTAACAGCTGTAGGACAAGGTTTTTTGGTGACCCGCGGTATGATTTTTGGACTTTTGGAGTACGTTATTTTATGCTTCTCTTCTATGAAGCCTTTAGTTTCGTCTAGAATATCAGTGTTCACGTTATCTGCTTGAAAACCTGCATATCCAGATAGATCCTGGAACAGATGAAAGAAAATGTATGTTTTATTTGTTTCAGGTGCCGATGAGTGAACAAGAATGGAAAAACATTCAAAAGGATCTTTATGATCGATGGAATTTCCCCAACTGTCTAGGAGCAGTAGACGGAAAGCATGTATTGATTCGTTGTCCAAGTCGAAGTGGCTCAGAATATTTTAACTATAAGTTCTTTTAGTATAATTCTAATGGCTGTTGCTCATGCGAATTATTGCTTTATAAATATTGATGTGGATAATGGCCGCATTAATGATGTAAGATTGTTCTCGAAAAGCTCTTTCTACGAGACGTTAGAAATGAACATTTTACATATTCCGACAGATGGGATTTTTGTAGCTGACGATGCCTTCCCGTTAAGGACAGATATTCTGAAACCACATAGTAGATCCGGAAACTTAACAGAAACTCAAAAAGTACTTAGCTATTGGCTGTCACGGGCACGCAGAATTGTTGAAAATACTTTTGGTATTTTAATTTCTAAATTTCGTGTATATGACAAGCCAATTCCGTTAGCTGTACAAACCAAATTAGATGTACTTTTTTTGGCTTTTGGGAAACGCCCCGTGGAAAATAATCTACCTTCTTGAACCAAAACACACGTGGAAGTGTTTAAATAGGGCGTTTCATCTTTCACAATTTATGTGCCTTTGTGATGGAAGTCACCAGCCGCCCGTCGACTTTCATCGGAATCGCTCTTGCATCGGTCATCGTTCATTGAAAATGAACAAGTGAAGCGTGTAAACAAGCGGCCCTCATGTGTTTCACAGCAGTGTTGCGGCAAGTTGTGTGCATAAAAAACATAAATTTTGTTTTCTCAAAGTAAACATGGTTTTTAAATGGCGTGATGGGCACATGGCAATATTTTTAGATAATTATAAGCGCTATGAATGTCTATGGAACCACAGATTGGCGATTTATAAGGATCACAACAAGCGTGCGAATGCAATTACGTCTATAAGAAATGATTTAAATATAGAAGACATCACCCACGAAGAGATAAAATTTAACATGAAAACTATCCGTACTAAATACTGTGCCGAGGCATCAAAAGTTAAGAATTCTACAAAAAGTAGATGTTCCACTGACGAAATGTGTCCCTAAAATATTTTGGTACAATCAAGCCGAAGCGTTTTTGTACGGAATATGCAAACAACGGAATACCAGTCACAAACATTGCAAAGTTAATGATTAGTGAGTAAATAATACAAAGTAATCGTAATAATAGGTACATCTATTTAAACCATGGGGAACCAGGGATAGAATCAGTGGTGGAAAACGTTTCTGCATAGATACTTGTGAGTTTGAGAGCAATGTCACTGGGGTTTCCAGCTCTATAGGAGGGTAAATTACTCAATGCATTAGCTTAAACTTCACACCATTCTCCTGGAATGAAGTTCCCCATTTCCCAGTCTTCTCTTTCGCGGGAATATTGATTTCGATAACTTTGATTAGATTCTCTGAGCCAGTTATGCAAATCGCAAGTCGCTTTTGCGACGTCTTCAACCTTTTTCACAGATAAAGGAAACTTTCACACCAGTATTCCAAGTTAATTTTCGACTACACGTCGTGCTCTCGATAATGGGTAATTAAACATCTTTCCCTTTCGCTGAAGTCTCTCCTCCTGTTATATGGCTTGATAATCTATGTTGTCAAAGGGAACGCATCATCTGCCACCAACCCCTAGAGCCCCTAATAGTAGAAAAAGGCTAAATGTTACTTCAATCGATACCGCTATTAAAGAATCAAGAGCAATAAATGGAGAAAACCAAGAAAACGAATATGATGTGTTTTGTAGGAGGCGGTCCAATTGAAAAAAAAATGCCTTTGGAAAGAGCTTTGCTTTGTCAAGAAAAATTACAGTGTGTGATGGTATAGGAGCGCATTTCTTGCGTTATAATACATTCACCTACATTTGCAAGCAAACATTCTAGAAGTAGTAATTCCAATGCCTTCAACTATAGCATTGAGATGTCGTCATCGCCAACTCGATTTGATCCATTCCCGGATCAATATTGTAATAGTTTTACTATGTCGAATTCTGAGGTACTAGGTACGAGTGATTCGCATCAAAATTATGTAGTACCAGTTAGTGATAACTCGCTGCTAAACGATGTAGTACCAGTTACGTAGGCCTCCAAATTATGAGGTACTACAAGAAAATTTCAGATAATATTCTTCACACAGCTGTTAGGAACATATTATTATAAAAAGACTACCTAAGGGTGCACTCTGACCCACTATGTAGTACTGTTGAATTACTTTTTTCTATTACTACTGGTAAATAACTATTCAATATCTAGGTAATTGTTTTTTTTATTCTAATGAAAATAAACAGCATCTTATTGTGAAAAGACTAACTAAAGCCTAGGTCTACGAAATTTTTAGGGGTTATTTATTTTTTTCATTAAACGTTCACCATGATACACAAAAAACAATTTTCGACAAAAATCAACATGTTAAAAAACTTACTCAACTGCAAATTTAAGACTTCAAAAAACTCTTAACAATCTCGCAGATCCTTAAGGCTCAACCTGTGTAAAATTAAAAATATAATCATCATCTTCGACCTATATACGATATTAATTATGGTATAATTGACTACCTACATGAACAAAATCTTGTAGTACAGTCCAAATAGCTTCGCATACATCTTCTAAAAAGTATCATATTGTACATCGCGGTACTCTATACAGCTATTCCAAATAACCAAAGGAATGGCCAGTAGCGAGAATCCTCAGTACAATTTGCAGCTTTACTCTTGCTGGTGAAGCGTCTCGCATTAAAGTATTCTCCTTCTGAGAATTAACGGGAAAATATTTTCAGGTAGTTCTTCAAATAGACTTTCATTCATTCTGAGGTGATTCCTATAAGAACCTTTACCTTCTTCTGCTAACTCGACCAATAATGAGTTTGAAGCTCCTTTGTTACTTCTTCTGGTTACCAATGATCGCACCCACACACTTGGACGTTTCCTTTGTTTTTTTTCTTTTTGAGTAACTCTAGCTCTTTAACCAAACAATTTATTGTCAAAGAAACTTCAACACGCACGAATTGTCTCGCGACTTTGTGAGAAAATGTACACACAGTATTCACTTCACATTCACTTTACATTTAACGTCGTTCCCTGATCATCTTTCACTGCCATTCATTGACATTCAATACCTTTTGATGAACCTCCTAATACCGACTTTAAGCTAACTTTCATATAAGTTCAAATAAAAGTAGGTCAATGCTGGTGCATTACAGGACTTTCTTGCAAAATACTAAAAAATATATGGATTATTTTTATATATTTGAAATATTCATCTGTTTTAGAAATACTTAATAAAAACCCAAAAATTACCCTAACAAACCTCCCCTCTCTGAGACATCCAGACGTCATGACCGATCTTGACGGAACTTACCCAAAAGTTGTAAAATGAGCTAATAAGTCGATTTAGCGATAGCGAAAAAAAAGTCGATCCCACATGTACGTAGGTACCGGGTGGCCAACTAAGAACGGCCGCCGGCCATATCTCAGAAATGGATTATAGCACAGGTTCGGGAGAAAATTTTTTATAACAAAATTGGCTTCGAGAAACGCCTGGAAATTATTTTCAGAATTGTAGGTCCACCGCTAGAGGGTGTATTTGACAGTTAAAATCTTAAAAAGCCAGATTGTTCAAAATTTACTCAATTAAGGGGCATATTAAATATTATAATCAGATTCCTCGACAAATTCTGCATATTTTTTATTTGACAAGTTTTAGTCTATCTCTTCAAATAAGGGATGGGGGAGAGTGGGAACCTTGTTACGAAAAAACGCCTTTAATTCAGGTTCTGCTTGACCGATTTTAATAAACTTGATGTTGTTTGAAAGAGCTTTTGCTAAACAATAGAAAATTTGTAAATTTGCAGCAATCTGATCAATGACATAAATGCTAGAAGGCGCTGTTTAATATTTTTTTAATATTGTGTTTTCTCTTTACAATTTTAAATGGAAGCATAAAAATTTAAGTAGGTCTTTAAAAAGTAGACTAAATTAGTAATAAAACAGTGAAAACTGCAAGTCGATATCTTTTTCCTATCCTGAGATATCGTAAGAAACAGGTAAATGGCGGGAATTGTTCTTCTAACGTCTAGTAGGCTAGTTCGCGTTAACGGAAATTATTAAATTTAGCCTGGATGAAAAGATCTTACATTGGTCTGCGGTAATTTAAACTGTTATCGTACTAATGTTATGGTTGCCGCTAGATTACCTAAATGTAATACTGTCGCTACTAACAATGAGAACAAATTATAAAATAATAATGTGATATATCTAACATTTTTTTAATTATATAAGAATGTTATATTTGTTTTCAAGCGATGTGTTAGTAAATCAAAATATTTGCCCAGCAACAACAAATACAGTTTAAAATATGAATTACGATTTACTGTTGACAAAATTAGTAAAGAGGGCCATGTAAGATATAAAATAAATTCCGTGTTGAAAACAAGCAAGCTATGATTTTCACGCGTATGTCAAGAATTATTCATCGTGTTGCATTTAATAGACTTTCTTTATCCTTTCGTACCAAAATGATTCTTACAAATGAAGAATCATTTGATATGTTGGTAGTTTATTTTGAATGTATGAGAAATGCAACCGTTGCTGCTAGAGTGTATGCACTGCAGTACCGAAACTGACGGCATTACAGCAGAAGAGTTTTTCTCCGACTCGCACACCGTGTCGTACTACTGGAATTGTGAATCTTCCTGTGTACCGAAGACAACGCAGAGGTAGAACAGACGAAAATGTTATTGATGTTTTAGCTTATGTAAATGTTAACCCTCATTCAATCACCAGAGCTATAGCTAGAGACTTGGGTATATGTCGAACCACTGTCCAAAATATTTTAAGAGAACACAGGTGACTACTTATTTATTAATGCATGTTTTATTCGGTATTATAATGATAAAAATGTTTTAATTTTTTTCGTTTGTCGTTATATGTTTCTCATTTTTATCATACAGAAAATGTCATTACATCAAAGTTAACTTGTGACAACATGACTAATGTATTTGCCGCCATTTTATGTCCAGTTTCAATAAAACAACAAATTATTTAAGGAAATTATCTTATGCTATGTGAAGAGATTTTAACTAACAGCATGATAATTAAGTGAGACAAAGTAAAGTAAAAAGGTACCAATAATAAAAAATAATGAGAGGCCGGGCGAAAAAAAATCGTAATAACATTACGAGAGTTAACGCATTTAAAGTCCTTTTTCGTTTACTAACAACGAAGGACTTCAATGTGTCTTATTGATCTGATTACTTTATAATATATACTATTTTAGATTGCACTCATATCACTTCGTCCTACACCATAGTTTGAATGCTCAAGATTTCGATACCAGGCTGGATTTTTGCAACTGGCTCTCAAATATGATACACGACGATCCTGAAATACTTTCACGAATTATGTGGACAGATGAGGCTACTTTTCATGGTGATGGCAGTGTAAATCGACATAATATGTACTACTGGTCTGTAACGAATCCCCACTGGATGCAGGAGGTCCAACATCAGGGTCGTTGGCCTGTAAATGGGGTGGAAATTTTTTTATAGAATTTTTTAAATTCTTTTACTGCTATTAGCCCTTTGATTTAAAGTGTGGTGCGAGTTATTCTAGGTGGAGAAATAAGTTGGGCCTTCTTTTAATGAGACTGTTAATGGAGAAAGCTATTTAAGATTTTTAAGCAACGAATTTCCACTTCTTTAGAAGACGTGACCTTGAAGCCATTCGTCGTAACATAAGTTCTTGCAACATGATGGATGCCCGGCACATTATTCTAGAGATGTTCGGAATTTCCCTTAGATCAATTCATACTCTGAAAGATGGATAGGACGTGGAAGTTTATTTATTTGGCCACCAAGGTCTCCAGACCTAACCTGTTCAGATTTTTATTTAGGGAATAAAAGATGTCGTTTATGCCGATTAGACCCACAACAAGAGCTGACATTGATTGAAAGAATACGACAGACAATATAAAGTATTTAAAGGGCAGAAATCTGAAACTGCTGTTCAATCCACGTTAGCGATTGATTTCATGAGTTGAAAATTGGACGACATTTCGAACATCTATGGCGACACTAATGTACGTAGTTATTTATTTCACGCAGGTTTAGATTTAATCACATTATTATTTTATGCGAATTTGTTCTACATTGTTACGTTGCGACAGAACAATTACCCATTTACTTGTAATCTTAGCGGCAACCATAACATCAGGTATAGATAAAATATACTGCAGACCAATGTAAGATCTTTTCACGCAGGCTAAATTTATTACTAATTTTCGTCTAACTTTTAACTGGCCTACTAGACGTTGGAAGAATTCGCTTTATGCTTGTTTTAAAATATCTCAGGATAGGAAAATATATCGACTTGCAGTTTTCACTGTTTTATATAATTAGTCTACTTTAACAGACGCTACTTACTCTAGCATTTATGTTATTAATCAGATTACTTCAAATTTACAAATTTTCTATTGTTTAACAAAAGCTCTTTCAAACAGCATCAAGCTTATTAAAATCGGTCAAGCAGAACCTGAATTATAGGCGTTTTTTCGTAACAGGGTTCCCACTCTCCCCCGCCCCTTATTTGAAGAGATAGGCTAAAACTTGTCAAATAAAGAATATGCAGAATTTGTCGAGGAATCTGATTATAATATTTAATATGTCCCTTAATTGAATAAATTTTGAAAAATTTTGCTTTTTAAAATTTTAACTGTCAAATACGCCCTCTAGCGGTGGACCTACAATTCTGAAAATAATTTCCAGGCGTTTCTCGAGGCCAGTTTTGTTATAAAATTTTTTTCCCGAACATATGCTATAATCCATTCCTGAGATATGGCCGACGGCCGTTATTAGTTGGCCAACCGGTACATGTAGGTTGAAAGTTAAAAATAGATATCTCGCTTACCTTTCAAGATAACTATGGACTCTTTTATATCATTTTAAAGCAAATTTCGCTCCCTTTGAAAGTAAGAATAGGTGTATATTATACCAGCAATATGGGGCATGTTTTCAATTTCCGGAAAAACCGGAAGTAGTGTTTTCATCAGGACAATATCATTTCATTAGCGAGAATGAATAAAGTTTATTTCTACAATCCCATATTTGTAACCAAAATAGTTAGAAAGTTATTACAATATTAATATTAAATATTTGAAAATTTATATCTCCTATCCTAGTAGTTTTAGAAGAAGCAGGTTAGTTGCATTCATAAGAGTAGCTGGTTGACTAGAAAATATAAAAAAAAAAAAAAAATGCATGGAGAGAATTTTGAATAAATCAATTTCAAATAATTGCTTGAGTTGGACCCTTTAAATGTAGGCAATTTTATACCATAATCACTCACCGGCAAAATAATCGATCCACTCAAAAAGTTGATGAAGTTTGCTCATTAATAAATTTGTTATTTTAAATTCGATTTGATTTTTTTTTTTCATATTGTAGGTAAATTTATATGAAACCTAGCACGTTTTCAATTTTAAGAAAATAGGGTCATTTTATACAGGGTGACACAAAGTGTATTTTTTACTCTAACTTTAAAACCACATGTAAAAATGTAATGTTTTTCTTAAACCCTTGTATCTTTTACAAAAATTAAGCTATTGTAATAAATAAAAAAACAAATTGTAAAGAAACGATGTGTCTTGATAACAAAATAAGAAATTACAAGGTGGAACAACTCTGACACTCCACATGTGGTTTTAAAGTTGAAGTAAAAAAACACACTTTGTGTCACCCTGTATAAAATGACGTACGCCCAATTTTCTTAAAATTCGAAACGTGTTAGATTTCATATAAATTTACCTACAATATGAAAAAAGAAATAATCAAATCAAATCAAAGTTTGTCGGTGAGTGTATATTACTTAGAGAAATCTCTTTAAAGAACCATTATTTAACTACGCATGTCTATTCCCAATTCTTTTATACTGCGAGATCCAGATTGATTGTAGGGTTTGTAAATCCGCTATGGCTATATTGTTATCAAAAATGCATTCTAACACTAGAAAGTGTAAGCTGTTTATCAAAAATTTCATCCGCTGGGGTCATGAGCGTGCGTAAATACGTATGTATAAACTGTCATAATTTGCTTCCCTCTGTTGTCGTTTTATTTGTCTTTTTATTGCTTCTGTGATTCACGTAAAATCTGTCTTTTTCAAGTGTTATTAGTAAAATTGAATTAATGATTATAATTTTATAACTTATTTTTGACTTAAGATTAATAATCCAATTTGTTGAATTTGATTTAATTAGATATGCGGATATACATAAATTATTATTATTGTGAAAATGATGATAATCACTGGTATAATAATTATAGATTTTTGAATTATGATTTGAATAGCTAATCATTTAGGTAAAATCCTAAAAATGGTGGAATTCCTGCTATTGACAGGAAATTGGTGATAAATATTATTTTAATTAATGAATAAAAATTTCATTTTTGAATTAATTGATTAATAACACAAATTTTATTTTTATTTAAATTTATGTTGATTTTTAAAATTGAATAAATTGAAAAGAAAACTAATCATATTTGTAAATAAATTATTGCAACAATTATTCATCCTATGTGGTTAATTGATGAATAAGCTATAATTTTTCGTAGTCTGATTTGATTTAGTGGTATTACTCCTCTTGCAATTATTGCTATTAGAAGAACTATTACTATACAAGATTTAAATTTAACATTTAATATTAACAGGACATGTTAATATTGAGGAGTTGCAGAATGCCATAGTGAACGCCGTCTTCGAGAATATTAAACGTAGAGTAAATTTATGTTTAGAAAATAATGGACAATGTTTTCAGCACCTATTATACGCTTTCGGAGACTATAATCTGTCTCCATCATCAGTCAAATTAAAACTAAATTGAAATAAAAACATTCCAAATACTTATTGGCATTTGAATAATAGAGGAGGTGGTCTAAAAAACGGGCTAGGGTCTAAAAACGGACTAGTCTTGTTTTGAGGCTGCAATGTTCTGCAGCCTTGCGGAGACAGCATGAACTACTTCCTCTACCTCGCCTAGCATGTTGGATGTTATATCGCGTCAGTAGCCAACTTGATGTGGTTGTGGTGTGTTCATCTTATGTTTTGTGGATTTCAAACTGTTGTAAGATATATATATATATATATATATATATATATATATATATATATATATATATATATATATATACATATATTTAAATTATGAAGACGCTTAATTGTCAGATATAAGTTTAGTGCATTCGATTATACGTGAATAGGGTTGTCTTTTAGTGTATAAACAGCATTTTAATTTATTAGTATTTAGCCGGCAAATAACCTCAAACTTCACAGTCGAATGTGTCCAATATGGGCTACTTGTATGGGTGCAAATACGGGCTACTAGCCCATATTTAGGCCGTTATAAATAAATGGAAATATTTTGTTTCAGATGCCAAGATCTAAACCAAAATACATTCCGATCGGAAAAAGAAAGCAATGGAAGGATGAGGACATAATAAAGCTATTTCAAGTTGTTAGGAGCAACAGAATGGAAACTCTAAAGGGTTCTAAAATGTATTCAGTTCCACGAACCACATTGCAAACATTGGCAAAAAAAATTGATCTCAATCCCGAAGAAGCCGTTAGGACTAAATTAGGGAGAAAGCCGGTCCTAGGTTCTGAACTCGAAAAAATGCTTGTAGAATACATTTAGAAAGGGAAGTACGGCATATGCGTTATGTGCACGAAATGGATTACCACATCCATTCACCTCAGCAGCAGCAGGGAGAACCTGGCTTGATTTATTTCTACAGCGCCATAGTGACGTTCTTTCTGTCCGTAGGCCTTGTGGAACCTCTTTTGCAAGAGCACTTGTGTTCAGTAAATAAAACGTAGACAAATTCTTTCAAATGTGGGAATCGAAATTACTCGAAAACTATCAAAGATAGATATAGGATATATTTGACAAAAATGATAGATTTTTTAATCCCGAATAAAATGAAATAAAAATATATAGGGTGTGCAATTAAAAAAAAACTGATTTTTTTTAATTTGAGAATTTTCAAATTTGAATGGTTATAACAAACACCCTGTTGAGAAAATTAGAAATACTACTCGGTCTAAACGTTAGTATAATATCACTCATTTTTTACACGAAATATCAATTTTTTTTATTGTGAAATAATTCATCAACCCCACGAAAATGACCATAATAATCTTTAAACGCGAATATCTCAAGAACTAAAAACTTTCAGCCAATCTTTTGTATGACAAAATATGTTTGTATGGACACGTAGAATTAAAAACTAAAATCAAATACTCTATTCTATTTAAAAAAAATCATACTTTTTCACGTCCTGCTTTTCTGGCACACCCTGTATAACTTCCAATATTTTAAAAAAATGCACACTTCTTACCTCTACCCCATGGTCCATACAATATTTACACAAATAATTCTAGTTAAGCATAAACTTACTTTACTCTATCGTTGGGACACCCTGTATATGTGACTGTAACTGCGGCCATACTCAATTTTGAAGGTTTGAAAAATTGCAAGAAATTGCATTTCATGCGAGTTGTTGATAACTTGAATTTAATCTTCTATGGTAAAATTTGAAAATTTGCCCCCAAGATAACACCCTTATTTTCACTTCCTGTACACCTATTGATTTGCCGGCGTAATTGTCTCGTAGGCGTTCATTCCAAATTTCATCAAAATCGTCCGTATAGTTTCGGCTGGCGAGTGACAACAGACACACACACACACAGACATTATGAGAAATTTTCTAACATTTATTTTTTCGGGTTCATGGAGTCGTAAAACATCAAAATAAGGCAACTTATTTTTTTCGATTTTTTTTTTCGACGGCAATACTTTCTTGTTTAGCAAGAGAGTAAAAATTGTAATTGTATTGTAATAATTTACTAAGTAAATTCTTATAGAAATGGCTCAAATGGTTAGATCACCACGTAAACTATCGTCGAGACAATGTAAAAAGATAAAACCAAGATAAGTGACAGGAAAAAATCTATAATGTAAAAATTGTTTTAGCGAGAATACACAATGGAGATGCAAAATGGAAATTGATAAATATTCCATTTTGAATGATTGGATTGACAAAAGGGAAAATAAAATCTACCTTTATTAATCTTTTATATGAAAAGAAAACAATGTTGTACATCAGCCATTTTATAACCATAACTACAACAGTGTTTCTACAATTAGACTCTTTCATGATTTATGAACGTTGTTTTATCTCCTGCTCGATTTTCCATAATGGATTACAATTAAAATTGGGAAAGTTACTTGTAAAATATTTACGTTGGTAGGTACCTAAACAAAATATATGCAACCAACTCCATAATTTAGGTCTCAAACGGAAAAGCCGATGTTATATCTGATTTAAATATAGCGTTTCAAACTCTAACAAACCGCAAGCTTTTATAAAGAACCGGTACATTCACAATAAAAGTATCTCCCTTTTGAATACATTTGAAAGGAAACCAAACAAAACAATTCACTTTCTAAATGTAATCACCTTTTATTGTTATATTCAGATAAATTTTGAATGTTTGCTCAATAATTTCATTAATGAAAAAAACAGAAAGCGTCATTCCAAAATTTCTTAAAACTATCTAATCAAACTGTCAATAAATCAGAAACCGAATTTCATTTAAGATTCTCAAATGTGCTTTCTTTAGCGCTTTCATAAATTACTTTTCAATTTAATTACATTTTAAAAGTAAGTAATCATTAAAAGGAACTTAAACTTTATTGAACAAAAACGTCATACTTAAATTTCGTTAAAATTGAAAACTTGAAAGTTGATTTTCATTGTATTATTAAATTATGAATGAAGTAAATTAATTCATTTCGTTGCAATTAGAAGAAAACATACCCGTTATTAAAAAAGGTTTATCATCAAATACCAAAAAAAGCATAACTGATGTTCCATCGATATATGAACATGGAAATAGAAAATACGCAATCCGGAAAATTGATTGCCAATTATACGAAAGTGCGACTGTTCATTTTATGGAATGATTTTATTGAGCGACTTAAGCATTCGATCTACTTGATTACTTCAATTTAAAAGGTATGCTTAATCAAGTGCAAACATCAAATATATATACAATGTTATAATTGGCAATAACTGTGATAAACGGTATATCGCGTGTGGATACGCAAAATACCGTGCTTCTGATGAAATATTTAGGATGAAAGAGAAGGATTAGTTTTAATTAAACAAACTCAAATATTTTCTCTTTTTAGCCTTTCGTTATTTAAAATTGGTTTATTGCAAACGTAAGGGCTGTTAATGCTCTTCATACGCAGCTCTTCAATTTGTCAATTTGTTGAGTGATACTTCATTTTCATAGATGTATAAGGATAATAGGCAAGTCAAATTAGGTTTGTATTCGGAATTAATCAGTGGAAAGCTGAAATTCGTTTTAATTGCTTAAGTATAGGTGTGATATTAGGAAAATATGTTTTTCCCCCATCACGGAGGTCGACGTTGACCTCCATCTTGAAAAACAGCTTTATTAGATTTTCGATAATAACCCAAAAACTATGAGTTTAATCAAAAAACTTAATCGGGTCCAAAATATAGAGCACTAAATTCTCTACAAAATAAAGTTCAAACTCAATGAACTCGCGCCAATATTAGGATAGATAAATGACGTTAAAATTGGCGTTTTTGAAGTTTAAAAAAGTAGATTTTGTTTAGATTTTGACGTTTTTTTTAAATCCGTCAAAGTTACTACAAAAGTCGTACGACAAAATTTGTCGAGATTGTAATTTGGCATTTAACAGTGTTTAAATAAATAATTTTGATCAAGTATCAAGGTCAATAATAGATTTCGAAGTTGGACCCTCAAATCACAGATTGCAAATGAAGGGCAATTATGCATTTCAAATACGTTTGTAACAAATTCGCACATAATTACGAATAATACATACTAAAAGATGTTTTTAATAAATGTATAATAATGGTGAAAGTTTACAATTTCATAAATAATACCTATGTCGTATTTTAGGAAAAAATTGGTAACATTGTATATTAAAAATTAATATATGACTGTACAGTGCATCCCATTTTGGTTGACACAGCCAAGTATCTCAGTTGTTGTTTAATATAGAACCTTGTTGTTTCCGCGGTCCTGTGCCACTTTTTTGTGAAACTCAAGATGGCCTGAACGGATTCGTTTATAAATTACAGGGTGTTTTTGAAAATCCACACTTTTTGGATCCCCTCCATATCCAAGAAGTTTCTCAGCGATAATGTCAAATTGAGAACTTGTCCCATAGAATCCAGGGGCGCACTCAATTTTTTTTTCGGGGTATCGTTATGGAGATAAGAGTCAAACTTATGATATTTCAATGCAACACCCTGTATTTTATTATCTCATTAAATTACTTATTTTATTTCCTTCGAAATGATATATAATATATAAACATGAAGTTTTCAAAATGCTCCAAAATTAGTAAAACATTGAATTTTAATAGAGTGCCATGGATTTCAAAGTTTTACTACAGGGATTATTATTTGTGATTTTTTATAGGATGCTACAAACACTGTGTTGACTTTTGGAGCATTGTTTTATCAAGTGACTGTGGAGAAATCAACACATCTGCTGTCATGATGATAAATTTTGATGCGTTTTATTGTGTTTGTGTTTGGCGATTTTGTTAATTTGTGAAATTGTATAATGGCTGAAAGATTTTTTCAGAACAACGAAAAGTATGATATACAATATTTCAATCAATTCCATGAAAATGTTGACGAAGCATTGGAATTATATTTAAACAGGTAAACTAGTAATTTACAATAAGACATTATATGGCATATTGTTTTTAAAACGTTAGATATCCAGAGAAGCGTCAACCTAGTCGAGCAAGGATATTTTGACTAAAGAATAATCTACTAAATTATGGTGGGTATTCTAAACCCCGACCCAAGACGTATAACAAGGAAAATAATGAAGTGGATGAAATAAATGTCTTAGCCAGCGTCCGTGTCTCTCCTCAGACTTCTTGTACGAAGTTAAAAAATGACACTGGCGTTCCCCGATCAGGGGTACAAAGGATTTTATAAAAACACAAATTGAAACCCTACAAAGTGAATATTGTACAGCATTTATACCCTGGTGATGCAGCGAGGCGTGTGAATTTCTGTAATTCTAACTCGAAGGGACAATAATTTTGCGAGTAAAGTCATATGGTCAGACGAAGCCCATATAAGCAGTGCCGGTTTATTTAACAGCAAAATACAAGGTGTTATGATGAAAGCAACACCTAATTTTTGAGCAACAACAACAGAGTCGATTTGGTTTTAATGTAGCCTGTTTCTTATTGGGGACATCAATAAAATACCGCATTTTTGATGGGGCTCTCAACGCGAATAGGTACTTGGCAATTTTAGAAGAAGTAATACCAGAATTCCTGGAGAATGTTCCCCTCGCCTATCTTAATGCCATTTAGTTCCAACAAGACGGTGCCCCTGCCCACAATTCGAGGTTGATTGTGCCGTTTTTAGAAGCCAGGACCATTGGATTAGAACAAATGGACCCATTAGGTGGCCTGCAAGGTCACCTGATTTGTCGGTGTTGGACTTTTTTTGTGGGGTTTTTTGAAAAATAAAATATACGGTAAGCGGCACAATAATATTGAAGAACTTCGTGCAACAACAGAGGCAGTTTTCCAGAATTTACAAAATCGGCCTTTCATAATTTTAAATGCATTAAAACATATTAAGAAATTGTGTCAATTGTGTGTTAGGGAAAATGGACATCAATTTGAACAATTCAATGAATAAGTTACCGAATAATTTCGAAATGAAGCAGTATGAGTAAATATTTAATTAGTTGCTTATTCTACATTATGAACTTTTTATTACTATTCATTTGTTGCTATAAGTTACCTACGTTTTGTGTTTTGTTAGTGAATTAGTGTTAGTATTGTTCTTGTTCCTTTCATGGAAAAATCACAAGTAGTATTTCTTCAATTTGAACTTTGTTTGTATGAAAAATCCATAGCCTACTACTAAAAATCAATGTTTTAGTGATTTTGGAGCATTTTTGAAGAATTTATGTTTATATATTATATATCATTTTGAAGGACAAAAAATAAGGAATTTAATGAGGTGATAAAATACAGGGTGTTCCATTGAAAAAATCATAAGTTCGAGTCTTATTTCCATAACCATACCCCGAAAAAAAAATTGAGTGCGCCACTGAATTCTACATAAAATTCTCTATAGGATAAGTTTTCAATTTGACATTATCGCTGAGACGCTTCGTAGGTATGGAGGGGGTTCAAAAACGCCGTGTAACTTATGAACAAAAGAAGTTAGGAAAAATCCGTTCAGGACATCATGAATTTCACAAAAAAGTGGCACAAGACCATGAAAACCGCAAGGTTCTATCTTCAAGAACAACCGAGATACTTGGCTGTCTCAACCAAAATGGGATGCACTGTACACGGTATATAATATAATAACATAACGATGTGGTATATTCATATAATAATACAAATAAAAAAAAGTTAAATCAATGATTGAAGTGTAATATTATTTACATAATTCGATGTTATCATTTTCGGCTGCCTGCTCTTTCTAATCTACTTCTTTCTGGAACAAAACAATAATACATTAAATACATTTTATTTAAAATATACAGAAATGGAACATGTGGTAATTTATACACACCAAGTTATTTTTCAATATTTTTGATGTTGATGGCCCATAGATATCTTCTTGGTCTCTTTCTTCTATCTGGGCTACCTTATCATCGTATTCTTCGTATTCTCTTTCTGTTTTATGGTAGTTTTGAATTATCTTTTCAATATCCTGGTCAACTTCAATGTTATGGCTTTCTGGATTTAAGTCTTTTAAACAGTTTGTGCATGCTTGCCTCCGACAATTAAAACAAATATTTAGATACGTCATGCCTAGTTTTCGGCAACTACACGATTTTCTGCATCCCTTAGCCCATTTACACGAAACTGTATTTAAGACGGATTATGGAGCCGGATCCTTATTCGTGGTGATTGGAATAAGACCATAACTCTTCCAACCCCAATCTAGGGGATCTTTTCATTTCCAATCCATATTTGAATTTCGTGGTTACTACGCAAAGAATGGTTGTAACAACCCATTTTGAGTTGTATTAAAATATACCGTAATTTAGGTTCTTCATTCGTTTAGTTGTAAATATAAGAAACATTTTATTTATTAATGATTTGTAAGTATGTAGGCAACTTAATTTGCATTTTGGTGAAACTTAAGTGCTATCTTCTTAAAGTTTTATACTACTTCTTTAAATTATTTTTCTGCTCAATATTTTCGCGCAACGCGTCATCGTTGACTTAATTCTTTGCGAAATTTTCGTGCACGGCTATATCACCAGATATTCGGAGCGTCGATTTTGTTCACTTCTTGTGGTACCCTGTTAGATGCAGGAAGCCATATTTTTGGGTTTCCCCCTAAATGTTGTGTAAAGTGCCATTGATTTAATGGTAAGACAATTTAATTCGTTATATTAAAAATTAAAACATTTGCTCTTTGCAGGCACTTTTTTACTTTGAGTTACACTTTTATTACTTTTACTTTTCTACTTTAATTACATTTTAAGTACGCATTTTACGTACGCTTTCATTTTACGATTGCGTTTTGCTTTTAATGCAGATCTAAATTAGATCCCAATTTTTATCTGAATTTCGAGAGAATGCAATACACGGATTATTCAATTTCATGAAGATAAATTTATAAGAAGGAAAATTCCATTTTTGGTGTGGTTTACAACGTAAAGCATTATTTCGAGATATTGCGCAATATTGGTGCAAGGATGACATCACCTTGGTTGACATTTTCGTAATCGTTTAGATACCAGAGGTTATTAAAAAGTTTGTGTACAAAATTTTACGAACAGGTATTTATGTTTAATGATTTTTTAGTAATTTAAGGCTATTTTTAAGACATATTTTATGTAACTCTAATTTAACTGTTAATAAACATAGTTTGTATATTTTTTATTTTTTTACATTTTGGTAGAATTTTTATTGTAAACAATATTTCGAGCATAATTAAAAATAACTTGGCGTCCGAGACCATTTTTATTAGTGTTACATTTCATTTTTATTATTTATGTTAAGTGGAAATAGTCGAGCAAAATTTTTGGTAATTAAGCAAATCAAAAGAATGAACCACCCTACGTTAATCTTCTGACTGAGTCAAAGGCATTATTTTTGGTGAATGGTTTGTATCTCTAGTTAGTTTAACGATTTGTTTTGAGAACATTTTTACACTTATTTCTTTATTATATTATTAAAACAATGTCTTCGCCAACCATAACAACACTCTCTGTGATTACTTTACAAAAAAGACTTCATTTTTAAGCTTTTCCCGTAAGATACATATAAGTCGTTGCTTGTTTGCATCACTTGAAAGGAATTGTTCTTCAGGCATAGTTGCACACATTGTCTCATCAAAAAGTACATTTACAGCTCCACAACTTCTTGTTCTATGATATGGATGATTTGATGCTTTTAGTTGGATCATCTGAATATCCATCGAATACAATAGTGGCAGTTATGTTTTAGTTTTCAAATTTGACAAAATTGTTTTGAACATCTTTAACAATTTTATTAGGTAATACTACTACTGACGAAGATAACTGTGTTATCGAAACATTTAGATAGACTGCATAACTTTGATATACAAATACAAATAATAGCTATTATTTAATTACATATTATTTCCTTAGTAACTATTAATTCAACTAATTAGTTAATAACCTTGGTTGTTATTATTATTACTATATTTACTTGTATGTATAACTGAGTAAGTATTTGTTGGTGTTTCGCGAAAAATTATATACAAATTGGTTAAAAACGTATTTGAAACGCATAACTACCCTTCATGTGTAACCTGTGATTTGAGGGTCCAACTTCGAAATCTATTATTGACCTTAATACTTGATCAAAATTATTTATTTAAACACTGTTAAATGCCAAATTACAATCTCTACAAATTCTGTCTATGATTTTGGTTCTAAGTTTGACGGATTTAAAAAAACGTCAAAAACTAAACAAAAAGCAATTTTTTAAAAACTTCAAAAGACAATTTTGAGCTTCATTTATCTACCTAGCATTGAACCCGAGCTTTATTTTTTAGATAATTTATCGTTCTATATGTTGGACCCGATTAAGTTTTTTGATTAAACTCATAGTGTTCGGGTTATTATCGAAAAACTAAAAAAACTCCGATTCTGGAGCTGTTTTTTCAAGATGGCGGCCAACGCCGATCGCATTGGTGGGAGAAAACATTTTTATAATATCAGACCTATAATTAAGCAACTAAAACGATTTCCAGCTTTCCACTAATTAATTCCGAATTCGGTCATTTTGTGGTCTAATTAGACTATAATGCCTATAATGAGGAATCAAAGATATAGGTAATAATTTTTATACCTTTTATACAAAACTGTTCAGAAATTAATGTTTTTTGAAACGACCAGGAGAAATATTTGTGCGATGTCACATTTTGGGCACTCCAGTTTCTTTACAACCATCATGTCTAAACAATCACTCTCAGCGTACTCATGTCATAATATACTATTAATCTAATAATTATTCTACAAGGCTTGCTTGGATTTTAGACAAATTGAACAGTTGCACTATGAAAATGTAAACATTATTACACATAACTATATTAAGGTGGTGGAGGGTAGTAAGGCCTACTTAAGAAAATTATTTCACTTATTTAAAAACTGAACAAGATTTGGACAAATGCAATACATAAGCGAAAACATAAACATTTTTCTGAGAAATATAAACAAAGCAAGTATTTTTAAAATACGCAGTAAAAAAATTGCATATAAAAATTACATAAACGAGGCCTTATTTTCCGAATAAGGACCAAGAAACAAGTACTTATTCGAAACATCTTGTGCGTACCAAATCATCCTTATCATCAAAAGCGAAGTGACTACATTCTTCCTGAATCCGAATTCGATACAAACCACAAAAACGCATGTCTAGCTTTTGGGCCGTTTAACAAAGGTAATAAAACCATGGGTACAATTTTTTTTTAAGAGTTTCCCAAGGATTTTCTCTCCATTGAGATGATTTACCGGGTTAAACAAATTTTTATTCACGTGTTGTGCCTTTTTCTTATCTTTGACTATTTCGAGGTAAATATGGTGTTTCCAAAAATACTTCAAACTTGATGAACCAGGTATGTGCGTTTGTTCGTCTGCGAAAATGAGTCCTGTGTTTAATCTGATTGTTGTTTACAGTCTTATCATTTCTTTAACGTTTCTTTAAATAAGCTTCATCCTTAAAGCAGAGAGAGTCAAATCAGTTTCATCAGAATAAGATTCTTGTTTTGCAGGTCTTCACGAGAGAGTGGTTGGAGCAAAGGGATCGTTAGGTCACAATATCATGTGTTTCTGTTTTACCTGCAATTGGAGTGCCCAAATGGCACTTAGCGCTAATATCAGTATCATTTTTCTAGCAAATTTGTATGTTCCAACCATTCACAAAATAGTGAATTTGTCATGCTTGTTTTCGGCTCACAGGAACTTTCGTTCCAACTGGCACATTATCTGATTATGTGGGCTTTTAGCGACATCCCTTAAATAAAATCATTGGAGCAATGCAGTTTCCAAATGCACTAAAACAAGCTACAATGGTCACATGCTCACCATGCTCTTGTGGCAGTAAGTGCACCCTCTTAAGTCCTTTCAAAGCTAGGACAAATTTCTGTTGATGCAATGTAAGCCTGCAGTCCTTCTAACTCATCCTATAGAGTATATCTGGTGAATATTTTAGAACTGTCATAATATGGTGTCGAACTTTTCAAAGTAATCTTGTACTATGAACGGTTTAGTTTAGCAAACCGAGTAGGATTGTACCTTTCGTTTGCTAATGCGAGGATGATGTTTTAAAAATCCATAATCCCCGTCTTTTCCAATACTCCCTTTGTCTCCTTTGCTCCACAAAAAGTCACGATCAATTTTAACAAAATTAAGAACACTTCTTCAAAATGATTTTGGGGTAAGAGGAAGTCCAACACTTGCTGGTTGAACAATTCTTTCTTTCAGTTCGACTTCCTCTTTATTCGTTAAGATTGGTTTGTATCCAATGTTTCTTGTTACAACACTACTTTTGAAACGATTTCTTAAAGTAATCATTTCACTGTTCCACTCAGCACGTAAGCATCGGCATTTATATTTTCCCACCTCTAAAAATTAAAAACTTAATTTAAAATAAGGCTCAGTAAAATTTGTGAAAATAAGGTCAGGGTGTTTTTTTAAATATAAGATATCAAAACGTATTTAAATGGAGGTTTCGTTCTTGCCTCATGAAATTATTAGGATGTTTATATATCTTAATAGCTTCACACTGTGACAATATTTCCAGATTATCAAATTGAATGCCATGATTTAAGTTATATAAAGCATGCTCAGCTGCCGCAGATTTCTCTCGTTGATCTAATCTACAAAATCGAACGTCTTTTATCAGAGCTACGTTTTATGGTTCCAATGTGTACTTTTCCACAAGAAAAAAAACAACTTATACATTACGGGTTTGAAATATCTTTAGATAACATTAAATGTTCTTTAATTTTTCTGGCAAGTTTAAAAACAGCCCTAATGCCATGATTCATTTGAATTTGTCGACCGTTAGAGGGTGTTCTGATTTGTCAACTTCAAGGCAGTGTAATAACACTTAATTTTATTAAGGACCTAGTTATGCTTTACTAAAACTAGACTGCACAGTTGGCTTTATACGTTTATCAAACTGTTATACAGCAAGCTCATGTTTACGTTTTCATCTTTTTCATATTTTATAAATTTGTTCTAACATATTAAATAATTCTTAAAGGTATTACCACTACTAAGGACGATAACTCTAATTGTTATCGAAACGAATATTTATGTAAAATATAAATATAAAAATACACAATT
Source organism: Vesta saturnalis (assembly GCA_036346205.1). Lineage (NCBI taxonomy): Eukaryota > Metazoa > Arthropoda > Insecta > Coleoptera > Lampyridae > Vesta > Vesta saturnalis. The sequence continues at coordinate 5,607,838 of JARFJB010000307.1, forward strand.
TAAAAATCCAAAGGTTAAGTATTTTAATTATGAACAGTTGCCTAATTAACAAAAATAAGGTTAAGAAACATGACTATAATTAATAAACAACCAAAAACAAACGCATTGATAGGATGAAATCAAAATTTTCCGAGACATAAGTCTTAATTACACCCACGTTTGTACCGATTGTATGCTTGTATGCCCGTCGACCGGGTATATCTCGGGAACCGTCAACGTTAGAGCTCTAATTTTATTTTTGCTTCAACAAAAGTAAAGTTGAAATGTTTATTGAAAATATTTGCAAGTAACTAAAATGGTCGCAAGATGTCACAATAAGGTAAACAATTAACACAAATTTTTTCAGCTGAAATGGTCACAGTGATGCAGGTTTAAAATACCGCCAACGTGATCCTCGCATACATTAGAAATGCTTTTGTTTGAAACTTTCTGTTCTGGTTACTATAATAACAGAGTGGGACAACATGGAAGAATGTCAGAGGAGACTGCAAACAACTTTCATTTTGTTGTATCAATTTCAACGAATTTAATCTGGATCGAAAGTGTTTGTCGGCTTCTACAAAGTGACAACTACAAATTCATTTATTCGAAGATAGGTGCCGTTGTCACTGCGCGAATGCCCAAACTTTTCAATTTTACTTCATTATTTTAAACAGAAGCGTAAGACCTTAGTGAGCCATTTTGGAAATGTATTCAATAAGGAACGTAATATTAGAAACTAGAGGATTCTAGCTCTTTTCATTCTAAAGTTATAGCACAAAACGTAAAAAAAACAGATATCCTATAGTATGATAATGTGAGTGAAACATACAGTGCACTAATATTAAAAGTAATACCAGAACCGTGAGAAACGGAAATGCGCTGCATTTATGCATTGAATCAGTCTCTGCTTAGTAGGTATTACTGCACCTTCAATTTCTGTAACAGGAATGCTATCAATAGCAATCTGAATACTTTTTATCATTTCTCCTCGTGTGGTTGTTTTGAACACAATATCTTTTACTTTACCTCAGAAGTAAAAGTCGCGGAGACTCAAGTCAGGGTAACTGAATTTCCATTGGAATAAACTTCCTCTTCCAATCCATTTCTGTCCTATAAGTTTCATCCAAAAATGTCCTGACCTTTAGAGAATAATGAGTCAAGCAATTGTCACGCCACATTCTGGTCCTCATCTCAAGGGAAACATTTTCCAATAATGGCGGTAAATCGTACTGTGAGTACATTTTTCCAGTCAGATTTCCATCAATAACGCACCAAACATGAACACTCCACCGAGATTGGTTTTGGAATTCTCGTATCCAGTGTGTATTACTCGCTTCACAGTAAATCATATTGTGGAGATTGACTCCTCCATTGCGACATCTGTGCATAACACCGATGACATAAAATTTGGATTTTCTTGAATCATACCCCACATTCAGTGGCAATAGTTCAATCTCCCATCACAATCGGATTCTCTCCAAGATTGATGAAGTGATCTGTGATACGGGCGAAGCTTATGCTCTTTTAACATCTCCTGTATACTCCAAGCACTTGTATTCATGTTTATGGACAGTTCTTGTATACTGAGATGAAATATGCAGGGTTCAAAATTAATTCACGATATTTTTTCTGTGACAGAGTGTTCCACCACTGAAATTTTTAGTAAAGTGTTAAGTGGTATGCAAAGCATATTTACATTTTGTATAAAAGTTTATGACTTGGGGACAATTTAATTTGAAAGAGATATGATGTTTTAATAAAACCGCTACTGAAAGGATAACGAGTGCCACTGAATTGGCTACTATATTTTTAGGAATGTAGGGTTGAATTGCTATGGATGAGTAGCGAGAGTGAGTTAATGATACGTTGACATTATATTATAATTATTATGTGTAGAGGAAGGATATGTCTGTACCTTTACTTGAATAAATAAATTGGAATTTCACAATTTTAGGTATGAATCAAGGACAAATGGCGTTAAAATTTATTGAATTTTGCGAAAAGAGGCATCGCGTACGTGTTCATATAACGTTTAATAATTAAATGTTAAATTTGTATATTCCGGAAAGTTATTGCAATATTTGTAAAAAAAATCAAGATGGCGTAGATAGATGGCTGGAACTGCAACTCAACAAAGCTAAAATCAGGAAAAATGTGTCACTAAGGCGACACCTGTTGAATAAATTTATATCGGGAAAAACGTTATGAGCTAGGTCTTAAAATAATGGCATAACAGGAAACCATACTGTTCACTTGAAGAGAAAATACTACCTGAAATTCTACTACAAAAATTTCTAGGCAAAGCCCACCTACACTTAAATAAAATGTTAAGCTTAATTTGAAATCCGCAAAAATGACTAAAACGAAACTCAAAATTCATTATACCTTTTGGGTATACTTTCATGTAAAATTACATGTTCAAATAACAAAAAAACTTACTTTATATTTCTGAAGGTTAATAGCTTTAATTTCGGTAACTTTTAAAATTTGTCTAAATAAACTCGGCGTGCTTTTAATTTGGTGAAGGTAAAATAAATGGCCAAAAAAGTTACACTGCAGATAACTATATTACAATTAAAAGAGGGCATAAAGCAATGTATACAAGGCTGGTGCAATCAAGACACATTCCCATAGCAGCGATGCGTACACAAAAGTAAAATAAAGCTGCGTCACCTATTCAGCAGCTATCGCTAATGTCCAAGTAATATCAATTACTTCTTCTTGCGTAAGTATCAGAAATACATATACAAATACAAATAATGGTATTAAAAAACGTTATCTACTGCAGGTGAGAAATTCCGATTTAATGAAATTCATTTAAACTCCACAACTGACTTTGTTACTAAAAAAAACGAAAGCTTTCTGAAAATCAAAAACGTTAAAACTACAAGAACTGCGACTTTAAATACAGCTTCGAAAGTACACCTAACGTTATTATAATCTAGCACATTAATATACAAAGCAAGGAAAACAATGTTACCAGCATCCTTCCGCAATTTCCATGTTCTGATCCAAATTCCATAAATCTGCTGACAACTTTTTATTATAAATGTCGCACAAACACAAATTTAACAACATCTTAAATGGGCACGTTCTTTTAAATAATCTTGTATAAATTTTTAAACTCATAATAAACATGGTTTTTTATCTTCTACAAAAAAAATAGCACGTGGTACTTTTCTGTTATACTCAAAAATCACGGTCATAATGTCTATAATTTCAATAAATCCACATTCGTGACAACAATGTAGATCCTATAGATCAATAAATTCGAGAAAGTTTTTACCCCAAAATCATAAAATTCGCTTTATTTTTTTCTGGGATACTTTGGAAATCTTCGTCTTTATGTAATGAACCCGGAATTCCTCGATAAGACTGTAAACGATAACAAATTTGTCAAGGGTGTAACTATACTTCATAGTCGCATAAAAGCAAACTGCTACTTAATATAGCACCAATATTGTGCAATCCCAAACAAATTACGAAGCACTTTACTTAACCACAATGACGCTACGATGTGGATGGCTCACAATCACACCTTAATGGTTTTCTACTTTAACTTTCAAGATCGAAACCTCCACTCAGACTGAACGAAAAAGAGATGCAATTCTCTGCCCACTCTTCAAAGGTACCCAGATTCGGTGAATAACAACTCATCATTTCATATGGAAACTCAAGGATAAAAAAACAAGAGACTGTCGTAAATTCAGGAATGCACGCAACATAATACTACCAACGACTGTAAACTGAGTCAAATAAGTTCTCAATAATATTTACACAAGATATACAAACCAGGCTGTCACTATTACCTACGATTCACTTTATGAGAACTACTTAATTGATATATACCTAGAACTCCACACGAGATTTTCACAAATGTGACATTCTGATAAACCCCATCTTGAAATATTTAGCACATTTACCAGTTTATTAATGTGAGTTGGAAATTGTGAATAAATTTGTCCAAAAATTAGGTAAAGTGGTTAAACAGATTTAAATACGGGGGTAAATTCGAAAGTATCCAAACAACGCCTTACTACGTTGGTTTTATGAGTGAACAAAGTTTGATCAATAATTTTACGATAACGAGTGTTTCAACATTATTTTTAGTTTTGATTAATTTTATTTTTAAAATTAATTGAATTTAGAAATTTTCAAAATTGTATTGACGTGTATGTAGTTGTTGTTTTGGATTAAGGTAAGTCTATTAAGATTATTGGGACAAAATTTTTAACGTACTCTTTAAAGTGTAAATATGTTGTACGTATGGGATGTTTGAGATTGAATTGTGTATGATATTATCGAGTACGCTACAGTTATATCTTCCACAGTCAGATAAAGTTAATTAAAGTACTCGCCTGGGACTATTCATTTTAGGGAAACTTAAAGTTGTGGTGGCGCTTAAAGACTATTTTCCCTGATTGAATATTGTTACTTGTTGTTTTATGGTAACTGTAAGGTGTTTAAATTTAAATTTCAGCCATTTTCCGTCTTATTTCGAACCCGTCCATCTCCATTATAGTTAGTTGTTCCACCCGCTTACCTTGGTAAGCCTTCACGACGCCTAGTGTACTTTGATCGTGTAACAGAGTTTGGTAGAAAAACCGATTATTTTCATCGCCCTACAAGACACCTAGTGCGAATTGAGTCTGTAATATAATAACCGGTATAAATTAAATTTATTATTTGATTTCGCGGTTTTCTGAGTTTAGTAAATTAGTACTCATTTAATTCTGTTTGAATCGCGATTAGGACTTTTGCAGTTTAATTTAATTAATTCTGATCCACATTATCACGACCTTTTCCGATTACATAGTTCAGATGACGTTGCTTATTCTTAGATAATATGAAGAGTCGATTCACGGTTTAATCGGGACCCATAATTAGTTAATTACATTAATAATGCCCGAAGCGTATTTATTGGAAGAATTAACGGATTCACCGTTTAAATTGGCGGTTTTTGGATTTGATCAGTGTTTTGATTGTCGGGGAAATTTACACATAATCGTTTTGAGAGGTACCCGGGGTTTCCTCCTGATTAGATTCGCCAATACACAGCATGTGTGGTAGGGAATTTGAATTTCATGGTCTATATTTGTTTCTACAAGCACTAAATTCGTCCATAATCTTGAAATCTCGGTAGGATTTATCATTTTCAAATTAATTTTTACTGATTGCTCAGTTAAAATGTCATCCTTGGTTATAGTACAGGGTGTTTCAGTGATATTGGGCCAAACTTAAAGGCGTAGTTCCTCTCTTAAATATAAGTTGAAAAAATAAATTTCAACTCAAAATGGCTCTTCGTTTAAAAAATGCGGGGTGCCAAAGTTAAAAAAAACAGTCTTTGGTTATAACTCATGTCAATTTAAACCGATTTTGATGAAACAACAATAAACAAACAAAGATCTTTGATTTGGCTATTTCAGGTTTTGTAGATACCTTCCAGTGGCGTAGATATTCAAGGTTGGCGCCACTTCCCCCTCCCTATATTTCACGTTTTTATTGTTATTGAATTATGGTACTGCAAATGGGAACAGTAGAGAAGCCGCTCTTTGTATCGACAACGCTTTCCTGATCGGCGGTATCCAAACCGTAACAGTTTTCCAACGCATTCATGCACATTTAAGCGAGACTAGATTTCTCAAGCGCTCTGCACCCTGGACAAATGAGGCTCAGGCGAACATTGCGTTTCGAGGAGGAGGTTTTAGAGTGTGTAGCAGAAAATCCATCCACCAGCAATCGTTCTGTGGCTCACGATATGGGTGCCTCCCAAATATCGGTTTGGAGAGTTTTACATGAAGACCGACAACGTCCGTTTAAAAACAGAAAGTTCAATCGCTAGATCAAGCAGACCTTGCGCGTAGAACAGAATTTTGTCGCTGGTTTTTGGAGAGATCTGCAGTTGTGCTTTCTTTTGCTTCGGATGTGATGTTTTTGGATGAGGCATATTTCACACACGCAATAACGGTTCTCAATTAATGTCTGGGGAGCGATCATTCAAAACTTTTTGATTGGACCTTTTATTTTACTTCCCAACGATGCCCGTCAAGCTTATCTTGAATTAATAACGAATTCTTTTTTAGAATTGCTGGAGGATATTCCCTAGATATACGGAATAGGCTGATATTCCAGCATGATAGAGCACCGGAGAGACGATAAGCTATGTTAGAACCGCTTTATTACATTGTTGGTTTTCTGTGTAATATTTATCTTTTTTTTTCACAATCATTTAAATTACGCACGTGTATAAATTGTTGTAAAGTAATCATGTGTAAGTAAAAAACAAAGCTTACTATCTTTTATGTCTAGCATGAAATATGAATGTTTGAAAGTAGGTGTACCTTGATTGATTAACTATTTTTCGTTATATACCCTCTGGTAGTGTGACACAGCACAAGCATAAGAGGGTTGTGTGCTAGCCGCATTAGATTTTTTCTGAATTTCTTAAATAGGCTATATCCACTTTTATTTGTTTCGCTCGTAAATGAGAAATACAAATAATTTTATCTCAAATGCGTATTTCATTTATTGCAATTAATTAACGAAGACCGTTATTAATTTAAAATTAATTTTAAATGAAATAAATCCATATAATAAATTTGAATTAAAATCCTCTATTCAATGTATATTTACAACAGTCAAACGTAATCGATTATATTAATAGTATTAAAAATAGAAACTACAATTAGTATACCTCTAATAGATTAAAGGAGGTCAAATGTTTTGCATGATTATTAATTACACGGAGGGGTGGAATATACCCCGAAAACCTAAATGTGACGTAAGTTGATTGAGTTAGATGTTGGATGATATACTAAGTTATTTCTGCTTTCCTGCAATTTACCACTAATTTAGATGGCAATCGCGTAACTCATTAAGAAAATATTAACGGCTTTAATCCTGTCCCACAAATTTTATTAATATAAAAATCTATTAAAGCTTAATCTAATTAATCCTTATAGTTTACTACCATTTTATGAGCAAATACATAAATTTTAATTGGAGCATAAAAAACTTTACCAATACAATTTTTATTTATTTTTCAACTTTTCATTAAGTGTTGTACTTGGAACTTGAACGTCACGATTTGACTGATATACTGCTACATCTATATAGGGTGGTAACCTTTCGAGCGAATTGTTGGTGCAGTACTGGAAGAGTAGAGATTTGAAAGGATATCTTTTAACTGTCAATGCCTACTTTTAAATATCGTTATAACTTGCTTATAACACTAACTGTAGCATTATTTTCAATAACTAAGGAATATACTTTAAGACGCCTTGACAGTACGCTGTGTTTCTATATCTAACCAAAGGGTTCTTTTCAAACAGAAACCATTTTATCTCCTTCGAAAAGACAGTTTGTTGTGCTTTTCAAAAATGTAAACACAGTATCATTAGTTTCAATAACTAGAGAGTTACAGAGTAAATACTGCAGTACTTGATATATATATATATATATATATATATATATATATATATATATAGTCCGGCAGGGTGGTATAGTGTTAATTGACTAGACTGTCATGCGCAGTGGAGTTGACCAAACGTTTTTGGAATGGTTAATATTATTGACACGTTGGTGGTTGCCATTTTTGTAAGTAGTAATGGGGCTCACACAGCGTCGATTCTGGAAACACTTTAATGTTGGTCGTCATGGTCGCATACGAAAACGAGATATCACCATTATGAAGTGGATGAATAATATCAAATAACAGGATCTTTAAGACCAGGAACTGCCGGGAGGGGGGAGTGGGGGTGATCGAACTGTACGAACCCCAGAAAACTATGAAAGAGTGCGATATGCGGTTGAAGCCAGCCCTGGTCGCTCCGTGGTACTTTACCGCTCACATCGTAGAATCTTACACTTGGACCTTCATTACTACCTATATAAGCTTATGGTAGTTTAAGAACTGCGGCAGAACGACTTCGCGAAAAGATTTAGGTTCGCAGAAAGGATGTTAGAACTGCTGAGAGGTGATCTTGTTTGGTCATGAGCGACGAAGCCTATTTCCATTTATCGGGACCGGTAAATAAACAAAATTTTAGATATTGGGCAGCCAATAACACATAATAACTGCATCAGCGACTTTTGCACACCGAGAGAGTAACAGTATGGTATGGTGTATCTCGAACTTGCATTATTGGACCATATTTTGTTCGGGAAAACTCACGAACAGTACTGTCAACACAGATCGCTATCTGGTCATGTTGCGTGATTGTTTCCTGCCAGAATTAAGAAAACGATGCATTAACCCCAACACAGTCTGGTTTCAGCAGTATGGGGTATTTTGCCACAAATCAAGACCAACAATGACCATTTTAAGGCAACATTTTCGTGGACGTCTGATTTTATTGCGTGGGGATGAGGAATAACCTCCACGTTCACCGGACCTTTCACCTTGTGACTATTTTTGTGGAGCTACGTAAAGGCTCAAGTTTACGTAGTTAAACCACGTACTCTTAAAACTATTTCAGAAACCATTACGCAAGAAGTTCAAAGAGTTCCACCTGCCATGCTTGAAAGGACTTGGAACAATGTCCCACCCGCCTGCAGGAAAATGAACACCACCTAAGTGATATTTCGCAGCTAATTTTTTGCTGAAATTCAACTGGCAATGTGCCACTAGTGTATTAAAATCATAAGTTTTCAAATACGGTCGAAAATAAGAATGATATAGCTGAGCGTGATGTTACTTTAATGGAGGAATATAATAAATTGAAGAAAAAAGCAATATTTGCTTTTGTTGGTAACAGTGTATAGGAAAGAATACCCTAACACTAACAAATCAACCCTTGCATATTAATAATAAATGTAATAATAACTTGTTAGTAACCGTTAAATGTTCCTTAAAAATTTTGAAAAAATACTGAAATAGTTACTTAAGGTATATAATCAAATTATGTGGTGCACCATGAAATAAAACGAAAACATTTTTTTTTCTTTGGAATAAGGACTACACTAAGAAGTGTTAGGAATTTTTTGACCAAACTTGGAAGAAACGTTTAACTACTCAAAGGTAGCAATTGATTAACATTTTAAAGAAAAAGGACAAAATATAAACATAATTTTTATTAATAATGGGTTTGTCCTCCCCTTTTGGTTATACACTCCTCCACTCGTCGTGGCATCAATTCTAGCACACGGTCGATGTCCTCTTGAGGTATTGTGTCCTAAGTAACCTCTGTTGTATAGAGCTTGCAGCGTCTGCCGAGGATGCTGCAAGTGTTCTCCCCATAATGTCCCAAACATGCTCGATGGGCGAAAGGTCGGGAGATCTGGGTGGAAATGGCAAGAGATTAACATTTTACTCTGCAAATCGGTCCAAAAAACGTCTTGAATATGAGGACGGGCATTATCTTGCTGTAAAAGTGGGTCTTCCAACTGCGAAGAAACAGAAGAATATGGGGTTCTACCACCTCATCCACATATCGTTGGGCGTTCATATTACCTCGGATGAATACCAAACGAGACCAACTCCCATAAGTTATAGCACCCTATACCATAATCCCTACAGTTTGGTGCACATGCCTCGCAACAGAAAATTCAACATTTCGACGTTCCGTACGTCTTCTTCTGATCCTAATACGACCATCGTACATCCCCAAACCGAATCGAGATTCATCAGTGAACACCACCCTATGCCACTCTGGGATACAGTGCAGTCGCAACCTAGATCACTCCAAACGTTGCCGTCAATCTTGAGCCGATAGTGGTAACGCAAGATTTGGCCGATAGGATTGTAAGCCCAAAGTTATGATTCTGCGGTACACCGTTCGAAGGGTTACAGGATGACCTTCGTTAGCTAACTATTGATCGGAAATTGATCTGGTACTTGAGAATCGGTATCTTGTTGTCATAAGTTGAAGATGACGGTCCTGCACCTCACTTTTTTTTTCGCTCCCTGGTTCCTCTTCTTCGGCGTTCCTGACTCTCCCTAGTCCGTACCTGATAGCAGCGCATGATGGTGGTTGGGTTCAGGTTAACGCTATTTGCGATTTCTCTAAAGGAAAAACCACCTTCGCGCAAACCAACAATACGACCTCTGTCGAATTCGCTTAATTAGGGGTAATTTACGCGTTAACGCACTCTAGGCATGATCACACCCTAAAATCTAACAATCACAAGTGAGAATCATGAAGAACTGAACACAATCTCGCATCATATGCACCTGACAAAATTGTTGTAAAAAACTGAACGAACTGTCAGATAAGCCATTACCACTTGATCCATATGAATGAAATTTTAATCAATTATTATCCTTTAGTAGCTAACCGTTTCTGTTAAGTTTGGTTAAAAAATTTCTACCCCTTCTTGATGTTGCAATTTCCATGTTACTGGGTATATATATACATAGGGTGTTCAGTAAAGAATAGGACATACGTTAACTGGAGATTACTTGGGTTAAAATAAGCCGATTTGATTAAATTTAACTTACTACAAAAGTTGATACTAACGGAGCTGCAGTGTGTCCAAGTCGAAAAAATAAATCACATTCCCTTCAATACCTTTTGACTACTTTCAGCTAATTTCATGAATTTTCTTATACGTGGTTTTTTGGGATAAGGAATTCAAATTTATTATCAGTTACATCTGTAGTATTTAAATAATACATGGAACTATGCTGATTTGCAAAATGCGATAAAGCAAGTACCCCAACCCATCTTACTAGTTGGTGACTTCAACTCCCATAACTAACCATGGGCGTCAAACACCATTAACAGGAATGGGCACATAATTGAAGAATTTGTATATAACAACAAGTACTACCTGTTAAACAATGGATCTCGATTGATAAATGCAAAGTCACATAGCTTTGACATTTGGATCTCTCGATGTGTTTTCCGTCCTTAGCAAATCAATTAAATTGGGATACTGTAGACGACGAAGTTTTTTCAGATCATGTACCAATTATTATAGAGGCAGATATAAACCTTTCATCCCATAAAACAAGATTGAAGTGGAATTTCCATAAAACAGACTTTCGTCCTGTATGCAGGCTATAGAGTTATGCGAAAACATTAAGAACAGCGTAAAAGAAATTACCTCTAAAATACTACATTATAAGGGAAAAATAGTGTCAATCAGGGTGGATATTGCAGAAGCTTCATGGAATATTTCCAATTAGCAGTGAGAATTATCACCTCGAATTCTAAAAAGCCAAATCTTCGCTAGAAACTCCCTTATCCTTCCACACAAATCACGATCCTCCTTATAATTCAGACTTTTCTATAAAAGATCTTAAAAATGCGTTGTCATCATGCAAGATCTTATGGCAATGACGTATTACATGCCAGATGATTAGGAACAGCCAGAACACGCTTTAGAATGACTGCTTCTCTTATATAATTTAATAATAATTCCAATCCTCATGACAAACAGAAGCAAAAATACACCAGAAAGTTATCGTCCAATTTAATTGACCTTCTGTATGGGGAAACTTTATGAACAAATGATTAACACCAAGTCAATGTGGTTCTTAGAATACCACCGTTTGTTGTCTCTACATTGATTTGGGTTTATAAAATATCGAAGTGCACTCGATAATGTTGTTATATCAGAAGACCATATACAAACAGATTTCGCTCACCTTTCGTGTGCACTCTTTTTTGACACTAAATAAGCGTATGATTGTACATTGTGATCCAAAATTTTAAAAAGTATACACGAAGAGATAATCGACTACACTTAGTCGACCGATACAGGTACGCACCGGTGAAGAAGAATCTTCCACCGGTTCAGTAGCCAATAGAATTCCATAGGGTTCCTTTATAAGCGTTGCACTATTTTTGGTAGCAGTTAATAAATTGCGGACAACTGAAACAGGCGTAAAAATGCAATTGTATGTAGATGAACTGTGCCTATTTTAAGCAACGCCAAAAAATGATCTAACCCAGACAATAAAAAAGGCAATTAATAATATATCTAGTGGAGCCAAATCAATCGGTTTCAGGTTTTCTACGTCGATTTCTGTCGCTTACGCTCGTGTAATATGGAAACTCCTTTAAAACTAGAAGGCTTCATTATTACACGTAATAGAAAAAATAAACTCTTGGGAATTATTTTGGTTGACAGGCTATTTTGGAAAGATTATATAAACAGCTTACTAGCTAAATGCAATTAAACATTATTAAGGTTTTATCCAATAAATCTTGGGGAAGTGAGCGGAAAGCTCTATTAAGGGTACATAGGTCTATCATATTGTCAAAAATAGACTACGGTCGAATAGTATACTTCTCAGTACGTAAATATTTACTAGATAGACTGGACACAGTACAATTTGACATAGTCCTAGAAATTGTAGCGTTCAGAACCACTCCGCACTAATCAATAAGGTTTGAGGTAAGCTTTAACTATCGCGTAGGACAACTTATCTCCTATTGTGCTACATGGCTATAATATCCATCCAGATCCTCCTGTATATTATATTATCTTTAAGTCCTCTAGAGATTCTATATTTAACAATCAGATACAAAGAAAAACTAAAACGACTGCAAATAAAAGTTTCAAACATTTTCCAGGCTCGAATACAGGAAGCACCTCCATAGCTGAAAAGTAAGTCGCTGGTGATTGAAACACTGACGCACTATCAAAAGAGTGCACCATCGATACTGAATTTAGAAGGCTTTAGGGAACTATAAAATTAATACCATAGCTACCAATCCATACATACGGATGGTTCGAAATTCAATGAAGGAACGGGATGCTTTCCCAGCAGCAATTCTCGCTATCACGCAAGCTATGTGCATTGTCGCCAAGGAAAAAATGTATAATCTGCACAAATTCAAAAAGCAGCATACCGTCAATTCAAAATAAATCGGAAAAAAATGACCTTACCAACATAATCAAATGACAACTAAACAGACTCAGGAAACACGGACACGAGATACACCTTATGTAGATTCCAAGTCACATAGGTATGTATGGTAACGAACGGTAAAACGAAGTAGCCCTACAAGCTTCTAAAAATAAAACTACTGTTCGCATACAGGACTTAAAGCAAAATGGATAACAAACAACGAGCGGGAAGAAGAATGGACTACATCTGACAGCAAATTAAGATCGATAAAACCTCTATACAAAAAGTTGTATATCCCGCAGCTCTCAAATACGCGAGCAGGTAGTTATATCGTTTGCGCATCTGCCATTGCAACTCGTACATGCTATGCCCAAGATTGTCAAGAGGCTTTAGTACTAGCACACGATACCACAAGGAGAACAATTAAATGCCTGAAAGACATTAAATTATTTGACAAGATATGACGCAGACAATAAAGCAAATATAAAATAAAATATGAGATGAAGAACAACGGGCTAATTATCCTAGTAATCTATGATAATAATAGTAATAATAATAATAATGATAATAATAGTAATAATAATAATAATAGTAATAATAATAATAATAATAATAATAATAATATTTATATGTAAATGGATGTTTTAGAAGACTACTGTATGGATACCAACACAAGAAATAGTCAAATCGCAAACATTCCTAAGCGCAACACAAATGGGAATAATGACAACGTTATGGAGGGTTCGACTTTGTCATTTACACCAGAACCTTTCATTATTGACAATGACACGATTACAAGCACTAAGGAAAATACCTGTAATGCCCATTTAAGCTTGTCTACTGGAGTTTTTCAGCAGACCGCTTCCTGTAATCGAAAGCGAATACGCTGGACCAAAGAAATGAATTTGGAAGTAATGCGTACGTTTTATGTTATTAATAACAACCTAGATACACCTTTACCTGAATGGAGAAAAAATTTCATACGGCCCTTTCTGAAAAGTTTCCATGCTAAATTTATCAGAACAAAATGCAGTTGACAGGAGAAATGTCATCATAAAGCGGAAATTTATTAGTGAATCTGAAATTGAAGAACTCAAGAACAGTATTATTAACGACACTGTAGATCGATTATCCTTTAATGAACAACAAAATTCACAAGTTAGAGCAGATGTCCCCATTGAAAATGTAAATGACGAAGACCTTGATGTATTCTACCAAGAAATTGAATCTGATTTTTTAGTCAAAATTAATTTGTTTGAACACAGTGATCCTTTAACTAGACCAAAAATTCCTAATCTAAATTTTACTAGTTACTACAAAGTCAAAAATGTCTTAAAAATTTTGAACAAAGTGATTGAAAACTATTTAAAGGACCACAATTCTATTTATTATATACATTTAGCCACATATTGTGCTGCCACCGTCATAATTGAAAAAAATGGACAAAACTTATATGATCCCAATGCAAGGAATAATTCCAATTTCAAGAAACCTTTTTGGATGATTCGTTTAGAACGCAAAATTAATACACTTAGAAAAGATATTGGAATTATGACTATGTTAAACAAAAATTTGAACAATGTGACATATACAAAGGTAAAGAAAATTTTACATAAATTTAAATTAAACCTTTTAGATGCACACTTTCAAGCTAAATTAATAGATTGTCTAGATCAACTAAAACAAAATTAAGAGTATTTGCTCATCGTTTAAAGAGATATGACAACTGCACAAAGAGACAGTCTCAAAATAAATTATTTACAGAAAACACTAAATTTTTAGAAGTCTCAATCTTAATCCTTCAAACACTTGTAATCAGTATCCAAACAACGAAAATATGTTTCAGTATTGGAAATCTTTATGGAACAATCCTTCTACGTATAACAAAAATGCATTTTGGTTAACAAATTTAAAAATTATGCAGATAATTACCAATGGAATGAAGAAAATTTAATCTCTTTAAATGAATTCACTAACGTATTACGAATTTGTGCCAATTGGACTTCCCCAGGAATAGATAACATTCAGAATTATTGGCTAAAGAGATTTAATTCTATTCATCTTCCTTTATTATATTGGTTCAATGAGGCACTTAATGATCCATCCATTGTACCTAAATTTTTATGTACAGGTATAACTTACATGCTTTTAAAAGATGGAAACACATTAGACCCAAAATTATCGACCAATTACTTGCTTACCAACAATTTATAAATTGTTTACATCAATAATAGGTGAAAAGATTCAAAATCACTGCCAAACAAACAAAATTATTAATATTGAACAAAAGGTTGCCCAAAATTCACAAGGATGTCGAGAACAATTGATAATTGACACTATTATTACCAAACATACAAAAATTAATAACAGAAATTTAAATATGTGCTATATAGATTATAAGAAGCATATGATTCGATTCCTCATGATTGGCTAATTGAAATTTTACGAATATACAAAATTGATTATAAATTTATTAACATTTTAGACTTTATGATGTCCATGTGGAATACTATTATTATCAATGGTTCTCAATTCCTTAATTTAATTGAAATTAAACGTGGAATCTTTCAAGGCGATTCTTTAAGCCCACTATTGTTCTGTTTGGCATTAAATCCTCTTTCTAAAATATTAAACGATTCCTATGCTGGTTTTAATTTAAATTCTAAAGAAAATTTAGCTATCACCCATTTACTTTATATGGATGATTTAAAATTATACTCTAGGTCTGAAAGTCAACTAGACAATCTTTTAGTCACAGTAAAAAAATTTAGTAGAGACATTTCAATGAATTTTGGTCTAGAAAAATGTGCTAAAATTAACATAGTAAAAGGAAAACCAATCACAAATCCTGAAATAGTGAATGATATTCTCAGTTACTCCTAACCTATATTATAAATACTTGGGAATGAAACAAAATTTTGTTTTGGACAACTCATTACTAAAAATTGAATTTAAACAAAAATATACTGTAAAATTAAAAACATTATTAAAAACGAAATTAAATTCTAAAAATATGATTACTGCTATAAATATTTGGGCAATTCCGACTTTATCCTATTCATTTGGAATTTTAAAATGGTCTGATACTGACTTAAATGATTTAGATAGATTAACTCGAAAATGTTTACAAAATATAATTATTTACACCCAAAATCATCAGTGGAAAGACTATATATTAAAAGAAAAGATGGGGGACGCGGATTAACGAATATATTTAATCTATGCAAATCTCAAATAAATCTATTACGAAATTATTTTTATTCTGCAGAATACCCCCTTATTAAAAACATTATTGATTTGGATAAACATTATTCTGGACTAAATCTTCAAAACAAACATTTCGACTGTGAACCAAAATTAAATTTTGATCAAAACTGGAAAAACAAAATTTTACATGGAAAGTTTCCAACTATATTGAAAGTCCAGGAAATAGATAAAGTCATGTCACTAAATTGGTTGAATGACTCCTTACATACAGAAACTGAAGGTTTTCTATTTGCAATTCAAGACGGAGTTATTGCAACAAATAATTATAAAAACATATATTAAATTTGGATGTTTCTGATAGTTGTAGAAAATGTTTTCAAAAACCGAAACTATAGAACACATTATTGCTGGATGTTCTATTTTGGCACCTACCGATTATCTCTTTAGGCATAACCAAGTTTGCAAGATATTACACCAACAGATAGCACGAAATTTAAAGTTAATACAAAATTTTAAACCGTATTATAAATATATTCCAGAACCAATATTAGAGAATGATTCGTTCCTCTTATATTGGGATCGTATGATTATTACTGATCGCGAAATTCAATGTAATAAACCAGATATTTTAATAATAAATAAACTAGATAAACAA
The DNA here is from genome assembly GCA_036346205.1 of Vesta saturnalis. Classification (NCBI taxonomy): domain Eukaryota; kingdom Metazoa; phylum Arthropoda; class Insecta; order Coleoptera; family Lampyridae; genus Vesta; species Vesta saturnalis. The sequence continues at coordinate 5,624,481 of JARFJB010000307.1, forward strand.
GCTGTCATCATTGATGTTGGAGTGCCATTATCAACGAATGTTCTATCCACCGAAAAACGAAAGAAATATGAAGCACGCAATTGAAATGATGGCAGTTTGGAATCTTAAAGTCCAAATAACACCAATTATTATATCTGCGACAGGTGTAGTATCTTGCAAACTTAAATCTCACCTAACCTCATTAAATTTAAACCCAAAATTATTTGTTATACTTCAACGAACTGTCATATTACAAACATGTCACATTGTTCGAAAATTTTTAATCTAAGTTAAATTAATTAAATTTCACTTGTATATATTGTTTTTTAAACTTAAAATAATTTAATGTATCTACACATCAACATATATGGTTGGATATTATCTCCCATATATGTAATTTCATTATGTAAAATGTGAATAAATAAATAATAATAATAATGATAATAATAGTTATTATGTTATTATTATTATTATTATTATTATTATTATTATTATTATATTATTACTATTATTTTTCGTTTTCCATTTTTTCATATGGAATACATTGATTTTGACATTTGAGTAATTCTTAAAGAGATTACCATTTACTAAGGATGATAACTGTAATTGTTATGCAACATATAAATTAAAAAATATATACCGGGTGGGCCTTTGAAAGCTTACAACCAATATTTTTTAAACAAAAGAGATAAAAATATAAAATACTGGGTCTGTAACAACCGGAGGGAATACAAACGACGATTTTTCAACCCCCTTAAGCTTCCCACATGACTTTAAAAAAGTAAGGGCTGCTCTTAAATAGCACATTTTTTCAGTACCGCACCCTAAAGAAAAATAATTTAAGATCTTTCTTCCACTCTGTAAGTCATTTTGAAAAATTAAAAAAGAACCAGATGAAAGATGGTACCCGCAAATTACAGTAAGAAAGAAAAAATACACAAAATTACCTAGTTAATAAACAAAATGTCAATCTTTTAATCATTTACTTGTAAGTCATAGTTATTTATCTTTCGCCTGATTTTTCGAGTTTTCAAAAATGGTTGATAGCCTGGAAGAAAGAATTGAAATTATTTTCTTCATGGTGTTAGCAGCCTTTGCTTTTAATGAAGGACATCCTGGCAGAAATGTAAGTCATGTTTATGTTAGACATCTGGTACGAAAATTCCAAGAAACAGGATCTGTTGCAAATAAAAAAGACAGGGACCCAGAGTTTTGGACGAAGAGATGCAAGTAGAAGTTCTTGGTTAGGTTGGTTAATCCAAATATATACGACAGTTGGTATCGATAACGCGTATATCTCGAAGAGTATTAAAAATGCACAAATTTCACCCGTAGAAGATGAAAATTTTACAAGAACTTGGTGACGATGATCCCAATCGACGAATTCAGCTTTACGCAACAAAATTCAAAAAGAACCCACACTGACTAGAAACATTTGTTTTAGTGATGAATGTACATTTTTTTAAATGGTCATGTAAACAAACAAACTATCGCTACTGAAATGATGAGAACTCCATCATTTTATCGAGTAATTTAATCAGCGACGTTTACGTGCAGATGTAACAATTTAATAGAGCCATAAATTGTCCATGAAATTGAAAATCAAAGGACTTAGAAGATTTAATTTTAATGAAATGCATTTTCAACAGGATGGACCACTCCTCATTATGTCACTAACACGAGACAGTGGCAGGATATTTCATCCAACAGTGGATTGGTAGAATTCAATTGATGACCACCAAGATCTCCGACCTTACTCAATATACTTCTTTCTGTGTTACATTAAATTTTTAGTCATAAAACTTAACAGATTCCTTGGATGAATTGCGCCAGAGGATAATAGAAGCGTGTCAGAACATTCAAGAGACATTTTCCATAACGTTAGACAAAATTTGAAAGTCGTCTGTACTTCTGTGTAGAACAAAATGGCCGTCATTTCGAACAATTATTGTAATTATTTTCTATAGTGTACTTTTCTTTTAAATAAAAGTTTTCTTGAATGTGAGTATTGGATTCTACTAATTTTTTCTTAAGACCATTAGCATTTTGAATAAGTTTTCCATGAAGGTACTCCAAATTATTGCCATTTAAGATGTTTAATCACTGCGGATGCAACAAATTGAAAATATTTTTTATTTTAATAAGCTTTCAAGAGGTAGCATAAGTTATTGTGTTTAAGATTTTAGGTCAGTATGGACTTAAATATAGTTTGAAAAATACGTCATTTGTATTCTGATTGTTATAGAAACAGTATTTTTAATTTTTTCATATCTGTTTTATTCAAAAATATTACCATTGTAAGTTTTCAACTACCGGATATGTAAAAATACACTATTTAAAAACTCAAAGATAAGTATTCCTATTTTTTGAGGAAGTACATTTTCAAGTTAATTTTGTTTAGTAAAAAATTAGTCAGGGTAATGCGCTTTCAAATTAATAACATAAATAATAAGTGAAGCAATTGATACATAGAAGTTGCTGAATTTAATGTTTACCTCAAAACTGAGCTCAATTAGTAAAATTTGAACTTTCTTACATTTATTACTGACATTTCTAGTATTCCATGAAAAAATTACAACTAAATAATTTAATTAAATACAAAGGCCAAATTACAACATTAGTATTAATTAATAAAAGCAAAAAATATTATTCTGGAATAAACACAAAATGGAAACATTTTGGAAAGACACTAAGATAATGCAAGTGACGTTCAATCTCCAAAGGATCAATTTCAAACTCAATTGAAACTTTTTCATTTTATCAACTATACAGAACTACAAAATGAAATTGACTTTACAAAAGAAAACTAACCTTTAAAAACTGATTATTTATAAACGTGTATTAAATTAATTTATTATTGAAACTAAATCGTTTTTTATAATCTAAATTTCAGTAAAGAAACTAATAATGAAGAAATTTAATTTCATAGTTCATTTGATTTTATTTATTTAGAACTTTTATCATCGTTTATTTGAATTACGTAATGTTCTGTGAATTAAAACTTTATATATTTAAACAAATGTTGTATTTCTATATTTAAGGTTTATACTAAAATTTTAAAATGCAAGAATATCAATAATCATCGACATAGGTTCATGAAGCATAATTGTTACTAACAATTAACAATTATATAACATACAATGTGTTATGTTTAATATTTATACCATCATTGTTGAGGCAAATGGTTACTAACGTCATGTCTCATATGACGCGTAAACGAACATAGAAATGAAGGAAGACATAGTACTTGCTGCTGATGACAATTGCGCATGTGTTATCTACATAAATGATATCAATATCAAACTGCTCTGGTGGTGTATGGTATGTCGTCTTTCTCGTTTTTTCTTCGATTAGGCTCGCACTTTCTTTTCTTATTGCAGTAGTTTTGTTTATCTGCTCTACTTTTGTTAGGTTTGGTATTTGTTTATCTAATCTAATTATGTTAAACAGTAGTTTTGTGTTCTTAAAAATAGATGACATCCATGATATCCTCATCTTCATTTGTTTCTTTGTTTACCTTTAAAAGGGAAAAAAACCCCGTATTTCGCGTTAAATTTGAGATTAAATAATTTTAAAATTAATATTCGTTAGAAAACAATAACGATTCCTTTTACTTTTTTTGAACAAATTACCCATTGGATACACCAATTTGTCCCTTTTTTTAATTTTTGATGCCAAGGAAAAATGTATAATCTGCAAATTCAAAAGCAGCATACCGTAATTCAAAATAAATCGGAAAAATGACCTTACCAACATAATCAAATCACAACTAAACAGACTCAGGAAACACGGACACGAGATACACCTTATGTAGATTCCAAGTCACATAGGTATGTATGGTAACGAACGGTAAAACGAAGTAGCCCCACAAGCTTCTAAAAATAAAACTACTGACGAAATACCTGTTCGCATACAGGACTTAAAGCAAAATGGATAACAAACAACGAGCGGGAAGAAGAATGGACTACATCTGACAGCAAATTAAGATCGATAAAACCTCTATACAAAAGTTGTATATCCGCAGCTCTCAAATACGCGAGCAGGTAGTTATATCGTTTGCGCATCTGCCATTGCAACTCGTACATGCTATGCCCAAGATTGTCAAGAGGCTTTAGTACTAGCAGACGATACCACAAGGAGAACAATTAAATGCCTGAAAGACATTAAATTATTTGACAAGATATGACGCAGACAATAAAGCAAATATAAAATAAAATATGAGATGAAGAACAACGGGCTAATTATCCTAGTAATCTATGATAATAATAGTAATAATAATAATAATAATAATAATAATAATAATAATAATAATAATAATAATAATAATAATAATAATAATATTAGTTATTATTATTATTATTATTATTATTATTATTATTATTATTATATTATTACTATTATTTTTCGTTTTCCATTTTTTCATATGGAATACATTGATTTTGACATTTGAGTAATTCTTAAAGAGATTACCATTTACTAAGGATGATAACTGTAATTGTTATGCAACATATAAATTAAAAAATATATACCGGGTGGGCCTTTGAAAGCTTACAACGGCAATATTTTTTAAACAAAAAGAGATAAAAAATATAAAATACTGGGTCTGTAACAACCGGAGGGAATACAAACGACGATTTTTCAACCCCCTTAAGCTTCCCACATGACTTTAAAAAAGTAAGGGCTGCTCTTAAATAGCACATTTTTTCAGTACCGCACCCTAAAGAAAAATAATTTAAGATCTTTCTTCCACTCTGTAAGTCATTTTGAAAAATTAAAAAAGAACCAGATGAAAGATGGTACCCGCAAATTACAGTAAGAAAGAAAAAAATACACAAAATTACCTAGTTAATAAACAAAATGTCAATCTTTTAATCATTTACTTGTAAGTCATAGTTATTTATCTTTCGCCTGATTTTTTCGAGTTTTCAAAAATGGTTGATAGCCTGGAAGAAAGAATTGAAATTATTTTTCTTCATGGTGCTGTTTAAGAACAGCCTTTGCTTTTAATGAAGGACATCCTGGCAGAAATGTAAGTCATGTTTATGTTAGACATCTGGTACGAAAATTCCAAGAAACAGGATCTGTTGCAAATAAAAAAGACAGGGACCCAGAGTTTTGGACGAAGAGATGCAAGTAGAAGTTCTTGGTTAGGTTGCTGTTAATCCAAATATATCCACACGACAGTTGGTATCGATAACGCGTATATCTCGAAGAGTATTAAAAATGCACAAATTTCACCCGTAGAAGATGAAAATTTTACAAGAACTTGGTGACGATGATCCCAATCGACGAATTCAGCTTTACGCAACAAAATTCAAAAAGAACCCACACTGACTAGAAACATTTGTTTTAGTGATGAATGTACATTTTTTTAAATGGTCATGTAAACAAACAAAACTATCGCTACTGAAATGATGAGAACTCACATCATTTTTTATCGAGGGTAATTTAATCAGCGACGTTTACGTGCAGATGCTTAACAATTTAATAGAGCCATAAATTGTCCATGAAATTGAAAATCAAAGGGACTTAGAAGGGAATTTAATTTTTAATGAAATGCATTTTCAACAGGATGGACCACTCCTCATTATGTCACTAACACGAGACAGTGGCAGGATAGGTTTCATCCGCAACAGTGGATTGGTAGAAGGGGTTCAATTGAGTGACCACCAAGATCTCCCGACCTTACTCCAATATACTTCTTTCTGTGGTGTTACATTAAATTTTTAGTCTATAAAACTTAACCAGATTCCTTGGATGAATTGCGCCAGAGGATAATAGAAGCGTGTCAGAACATTCCAAGAGACATTTTCCATAACGTTAGACAAGAATTTGAAAGTCGTCTGTACTTCTGTGTAGAACAAAATGGCCGTCATTTCGAACAATTATTGTAATTATTTTCTATAGTGTACTTTTTCTTTTAAATAAAAGTTTTCTTGAATGTGAAGTAGTATTGGATTCTACTAATTTTTTTCTTAAGACCATTAGCATTTTGAATAAGTTTTCCATGAAGGTACTCCAAGTGGGGTATTGCCATTTAAGATGTTTAACTCACTGCGGATGCAGCTTAAGGGAGTTGAAAAGTATTTTTTATTTTAATAAGCTTTCCAGAGAGGTAGCATAAGTGGGGTATTGTAGTTTAAGATTTTTAGGTCAGTATGGACTTAAGGGGGGAGTGGGGATAGTTTGAAAAATACGTCATTTGTATTCCCCCTGATTGTTATAGAAACAGTATTTTTAATTTTTTTCATATCTGTTTTTATTCAAAAAATATTACCATTGTAAGTTTTCCAAGGGCTACCGGATATGTAAAAATACACTATTTAAAAAACTCAAAAGATAAGTATTCCTCCGCACTATTTAAAAAACTCAAAAGATAAGTATTCCTCCGCACTGTTTTCCCCGAGGAAGTACATTTTCAAGTTAGCTTTTGTTTAGTAAAAAATTAGTCAGGGTAATGCGCTTTCAAATTAATAACATAAATAATAAGTGAAGCAATTGATACACTTAGAAGTTGCTGAATTTAATGTTTACCTCTAAAAACCTGAGCTTCTTTTAATTAGTAAAACCTTTGAACTTTCTTACATTTTATTGACTGACATTTCTAGTATTCCATGAAAGGAAATTACAACTAAATAATTTAATTAAATACACAAAGGCCAAATTACACTTACATTAGTATTAATTAATAAAAAGCAAAAAATATTATTCTAGGAATAAACACAAAATGGAAACATTTTGGAAAAGACACTAAGATAATCGCAAGTGACGTTCAATCTCCCAAAGGATCAATTTCAAACTCAATTGAAACTTTTTCATTTTATCAAACTATACAGAACTACAAAAATAGAAATTGCTACTTACAAAAGAAAACTAACCTTTAAAAAACTGATTATTTATAAACGTGTAGTTAAATTAATTTATTATTGAAAGGCTAAATCGTTTTTGCCCTTAATCTAAATTTCAGTAAACGAAACTAATAATGAAGAAATTGTAAGGGTTTCATACAGTTCATTTGATTTTATTTATTTAGAACTTTTATCATCGCGTTTATTTGAATTACGTAATGTTCTGTGAATTAAAACTTTATATATTTAAACAAATGTTGTATTTCTATATTTAAGGTTTATACTAAAATTTTAAAATGCAAGAATATCAATAATCATCGACATAGCCGCTCTCATGAAGCATAATTGTTACTAACAATTAACAATTATGAGTAACACTACAAGTGTGTTATGTTTAATATTGGTATACCATCACATGTGTTGAGGCAAATGGTTACTAACGTCATGTCTCATATGACGCGGTAAACAAAGGAACATAGGAAATGAAGGAAGACATAGTACTGTGCTGCTGATGACAAATTGCGCATGTGTTATCTACATAAATAGATATCAATATCAAACTGCTCTGGTGGTGTAGTGGTAGGTGTCGTCTTTCTCGTTTTTGGTGCGGGTTCGATTCCAGGCTCGTGCACTTTCTTTTTCTTAGGTTGCAGTAGTTTTGTTTATCTGCTCTACTTTTGTTAGGTTATTGTAGTTTTGTTTATCTAATCTAATTATGTTAAGTTACAGTAGTTTTGTTGTTCTTACCTAAAATAGATGACATCACACATCGGCACTATCCTCATCGTTCATCCTATGTTTCTTTGTTTACCGTCTCCTATGTCTCATAAGAGCAACACTGCCCGGTATTTCTGATCGTGCCGTATTTGCAGATTATAGACTAATTTTCCAACGAATTAATATATCGTCGTAGAAACGACAATAAGCTGCATGTCACTTTTAGCATACTTTTCAGCAGAGACAATACACCATATACCCACCTTGCAGCATACGACCAATTGCTGTGCCGCATTGGCATATTTTGTTGACATAGGTCATACTGATTAAAAAGTGGCTAAGAAACGGAGAGATAGTATGGTGGGACGCCTCATACGACACGAAGGGTTAGTACGCCACATATTAGTGGCAGAAATAGGCAAGAAGAAGTGTAGGGACAGGCCTAGATTAGATTATTGCTCATTGATGGTTAGGGATGTGAGGTGTACAACTTTTAAAGAAATGAGTAGCTTAGCTAAATATGGACAACGATGGAAGTACGCGTCCAACCAGCCTGCGGACTGAGCACTTCTGAAAAATTCCCTATAATTGAGATACACAGTTGGGGTTAGGGTTCTGATGCGGTTTTCAGTTATGGGCAAATAATCGGTTGAGACGTAGATATTTTTTCTTTTTCTTAACTTTTTTTCTATTGTGGCATGAATTGAATCTATCTGGGTATACAACCTTTAAGTATTTTTGTTCAATTACAATGTTATACTTCATAATCACCTCAAAAAGTGCGTTGTATAGCTTTTCACTTATGTTTTGGTTGCCACACCCTCACTCTATATTATTATTATTTTTGGTTTCCTCACTTCAATTTCCTTGAAATAAAAACATTGTACTGAAATCCTTCAGCCGCTTCATGCCAGGTGGAAAAATGGCGTCTTTTGTGCTCAGATCAAAGTAAGTTGGATTGTAGACTTTGGGATTTGTTTTATAATAATTATCAGATGCGTTCAAACGTGGCCAGAAGAGCACTGTTTGCAAATCAACTGTGTGGCATTGAATGTATTGGTACTCTATAGCCGAACCTTTATCGCGAGCATCGTTTTTCTTTTTCATATGTTTCTGAAAAAAGTCTTCATCAAGAGCTCTGTTTTTATACATGATGTACTCATTGCATTGGTCTTTCCCAAAGGGTATAAATGTCTAAATCTTGATTACTTTTTGAAACATTGTCCATGATGCTGACCTGTTCTGTTCAGCTTTGCATTTTTCTTGGTAATTCCGATGCATTTCTCGAAAACTGGACCAAGTGCATTCCAGGTAGAACTTACTTGAAGAATATGAACAGTAGTGTTATTCTACTTTTGACAATATATTTAAAAACTCCACCGAGTTTTTCACGATCGTAGATCGGTCGTCATCGTTACCCTCTTCACCAGCAAAACCTATGGTGGTGTCAAGTGCAACTTTTTCACAATTCAAAACGTCATGTATTCAAAACCTAGAATATTGAGAAAGATCCGTTTGAGAAGCTATATTCTTAGTCTCACGTTAGTACCTTTCGTAATAATAAAGAAGAAACGAAACGAAACGAAAGCGCTTCGTAATTTTGGGTGTAATTGCCAAACAGTTCCTCTAACACTTTTTTAGCGTCTCATGTCGGTATATCCATAAATAATGATTCTCGGCCCTCGTCGCTAATTGTAGCGCACTGAAGGTCTTGTTGGCACCTTTAGAAGAACGAGTTGGATGTCTTTTGCAATGCTCGCAGAGACTTCTAACCGTCTTTGTTTGTTTATACTTACCCGATCGATCTTCCTGAAACCCAAGGTAGCGTTTTCCTTGCTGAAGGTTTTTCTCTCTTCCATTCTTTTCTGTCTCCTTGTCCCCTACGTTTTCTCTGATTCAGAGTTGATTGAATATTGTTCTGATTTTGATGGCTCATAGACCTCATCAGACCCAATACTGAACTGAGCAGTAGAGCTGTTGTCAGACATATTATTATCTGGACTGTGGATGAGTCTTCTGCAGAAACTTCATGACAAGGACGTACTGTAGAAATTCTTTCATTACAAGGTATTACTGCAGTAACTGCCATTTTTTCTTGCGGGGCTTCAGGTGAAACCTTCAGTTCTTGACATTCATTGTGATCAGCATGATAGCCTATGTTGGTTTGGGACTCTGAAAATTAGAACATTAACGTTTATATATCGCATTTTAAAAGCTCAAGTTATTATTACAATGAAATTTTTCTTGCTGAAAAATGTGTCACACTTTACAAAATTATCCCAATTGTTTGTGAGATAGTTATCTTCACTTTCGTAAGAAGTGGTGGCAGGTGCTAAAACTAATTCTAAAATATAGCGGCTACGGCCCCTCGAAACATTGTCAATTTTTGGCGTTCTGTTAAATGCAGTAGGTTGTATGTTAACTGTAACACCAAAATTAAGAATCAAAATGTTGTATGCCACAATAAAATGTTAAGTACCTCTGTCCACAACTACCCAAAAATTACAAGAGATAAAATTTCGTGCAGATAGTGAAGTAGGGCAGCAGAATCTTAAGCACTGATTGAAGAAAAGGGCATGAAAAATATGTTGCTGAATCAAGGTTGTTATCCATGTGTTTTGAAAACTTAAACGATATAATCAATTTATTCGCTGGATTAATTAAACAATTAACTTTCGGTGAAAAAGAAAGTGCATGAAGTACATACACCTCAATTTTTTAAGGACACACTGAATAAATCCACTAAAACCTGTTTTTTACCAAAGCGGAACATTAAACGTAGCGACACAGAACTTGTTGCTGTAACCAATATTGACATAGCCAGCAGATTGTGATATAACAACTGACTGCGCAGTGCTCTGCTATTGGACAATCCACGTAGAAATATTTGCAGGTTATAGAATTGATCATTCTGCTCTGTATCGGAGATGCAATGAGCTAAAATCGAACTTCTTTGAGATACGACCTATCGATATATATATATATATATATATATATATATATATATATATATATATATATATATATATATATATATATATATATATATATATATATATATATATATATATATATATAAACAGTATGTCCCGGATCGACTTTAAAAGAGGAAAATTCTCTTATTTTTATTTCTCAGAAAATTTCATTCTTGCTGATTTGCCCTGCATGTTTTCAAACCCCGATACATAAATTACTTGCTATTTAACTGAAACGGTTCTCGAGATAATATCATTTTTCTTGAAAAATTCGAGTTTTTCGTAATTTTTTTAAGTAAATTGATTTGTTTCAAACGAAAAATCAAATTGGTCTCACAAGTTTTAATTAATAAATTTAACAATTGATGGTAAAATGAAATGAAATTCTCAAAAAACTGAACTATTAATTTTCTATTCGAATAATGCTCCTCCTTTTTCCACACAGATTTCAATGCGAGCTCTGAATTCATTGAAACTGCGCCTTATTTCTTCGATTGAAAGGGACTGGACAGCATTCCGTATCCTATTTTTCAATTGCTCTTCATCATTGTCTAATGGCTCACTGTACACAATTTGTTTTAAACGACCCCACAGATAAAAGTCCATTATTGTGAGATCAGGACTTCTCGGCGGCCATAAAATGGGACCATCTCTTCCTATCCAGTTATCATGGAACTCTGTATTGAGCCACTGGCGAACAGTACCGCCATAATGAGCAAGGCACCCATCGTGATGGAAGAACATTTCAATTTGGTAGTTCAATGGCAATTCATCCAGTTTATCAGTTAAAAATTTTGCAACATTTCCAAATATGAATAACGGTTTAAATTTTGATCAAAAAATATGGGCCAATAATTCCATGGTACGAAACCGCACACCACACATTAACTTTTTCAAACATTGTTGCGACTAGCAATTCGGAAGTTTGGATTCGTCCTACTCCAGTAACGGCAATGTTGGGAGGAAACGAGTCCGTTAGTTGAAAAGGTCGATTCATCGGAGAACATTATTCGTTTATGAAAATTTGAATCTTCCAAAACTCTATTGCCCATTTCCAAACAAAAATCCAGACGTTTGGTTCATCACTGTTCTCTAAAGTTTGCCTAAATTGCGGCTTAAATGGTAAAATTTTGTTCTCCTTGAAGATTCTTTGTAAATGAGATTTACCTATCCCAATTCGTAGTGCCCTCCTTCTTAAAGACAACCTTGGAACTTCTGTTGCGGAATGAACGGCGAGAACAGTAGCAGCATCTTCTTCATCGAACAACTTCTTTGGCTTCTTTAGGTTTAAAACCGAGCCTGTTTGAAGGAATTTAGTTGCCAAGTTTTTGCTCCGGCATTCGAAATGGCAACCTCCGGGTATTTTGGTTGAATTTTCTGATAACAACTCGGTAGCACTCTTCCCCAGTTCCGTAACATTGAATTAGATAAATTCTTTGTTGTAAAGTCAACATTATAGCATACAACTCAAATTAGCATGAATTAATTTGCAGTTCAACAGAATTATCACATTTGACAATTTCTGTCAGTGGTGTTTTCAATGAAATCCGCCTACTAAAGTTACTTCTAAAAATTAGGAAAAGTCCAATTTTTCAAGAAAAATGATATTATCTCGAGAACCGTACGAGTAAAATAGAAAGTAATTTGTGTTTCGGGGTTTGAAAACAAGCATGGCAAATCATAAAGAATGAGATTTTCCCTCTTTTATATATACACACAACCAAACTTATATGGAATCACCTAGTAATTCTTACTAATATTGCGAAATGTATGAAAATTTTTCATGCAGATAAGAGATAATGATAACGAAAGTGTTTTGTTGAAATAACAAAGGTTTTTGAAGTTGTCCATCACGTATGTCGTGATAACAATTGAAAATTGTTGTCAGTTGTAAAACTAAAGTGACAGCTTAAACTTTTCAATTTAGAAGTTTGTGTTCAAAATGCCTTACGTAGGCTTGTCCGAAGTTTAGAGGAAGAATTATTACTCTTGTTGAGCAGGGAATGTAACAGAGGCACATAGCAGCAACAGTTGGTGTATCTCAGGGTATTGTTTCCAAAACTTATACAAGATTTTTGGAATTGGGAACACTGAAGAACAGACCTAGAGAAAGTCGTCTCAGAGTGACTACTGATGAACAAGACCGATATTTAGCTCAAATAGCTGGAAGAAATCCAACCTCTTCTATTCCGGAGCTCAAAAGGCAACTTGTGCAGGCTACAGGTGTTGGTATTTCTCTTGAAACAATACTAAAGAGACTTCGTGCCCGAAATTTATTTAGCAGGAGACAGTTAAGGGTTCCGAGTTATCCAGAGAAACAAAATTAATCGGCTAAATTGGTGTCTCGAGCACCAGAACTGGACAGTTGAAGATTGGCAAAATGTCCTTTTTTGGATGAAACCAGATTTGGTCTGAGATCAGATGACCGTCGAATTCGAGTTCTAAGAGGTCCAGATAGACAAGCTAGACTGCAAACGGCCAGATTTGTCCCAAAATACAAAGGAGGAACGGCAATGTTCTGGGGCAGTATCATGATAGGAGATAAAACTCCTTTGGTTCCATTACGCCAGAGTTTAACAGGTCCTAGATACCTTGATTTGGTGCTAGAACCAATAGTTAGGCTGTGGAGAGGTGCAGAGGAGACAATTTCTTCTTCATGCATGATAATGCCCTCTACATACCAGTCGAGTTGCTGCAGAATTTCTAGAAGAGAAGCTGTGACGGTTCTAGAATGACCTGCCTCTTCACCAGACCTGAATCCCATTGAGCATTTGTGGGACTGTGTCAAAAGAGATTAGGGCTAGAAGAAGTGCTCCAGGAAATGTGGAACAGCTCATTCCAGCCGCCCAAGAGGAATGGGCAAACGTACGTCAGGAACACGTTGACACGTTGATTAGAAGCATTCCTCGTCGGATTGTAGCTTGTATTAGGGCTAGAGGTGGTAACACTGACTATTAAAGTGAAAAACATGTCCGAAAAAGGTATCTAACTTTTGTTTAACCAACTACCTACATCTTCAGTTTTCGCATTTTTATTGTTTTTGTTCATCTTAAATCTTTGTTGTAATTTTTCTCGTTGTAATTTAATAAACTAAGTTATAATAAAGTCCTTCTCACTTTCTATACGGAATTTGTCAAAAATACTGAATAACATCGGAAATATTGGGTGATTCCATATAAGTTTGGTTGTGTATATATATATATATATATATATATATATATATATATATATATATATATATATATATATATATGTATATATAAAATTAATAGACATCTAGTTTCTAATTTAACAGAAATTCAAGCCGGCGCTTATGGAAAAATGTCGATAATACAGTTTAAACATTTTCAATCACATTTATTTAATTATTTCGCTTTATATTAAGAAACTTTATGAAGAAAATCTATGCAAAATTAAATTCCCTTCAAAAAACATGTCTGCTTATTTTCTTATAAAATTAATCATTATTGAGGTATTGAAAAACTTGAACACTTAAATTCTACCTTAGAATTTGAAACTAAATTACGCGTCGTATCAAAAAATAGCACAGAATATAATTAATCTGTATAATTAAGGTATAAATATTGGTATTTTTAAATCTTTGAAATATACAGCTGTTTCAGAAATATTTGATAAGAATCAAAAACGGCTCCTAATGGACCCCCCTCGCCACCATCAAACTTCTCCAAAAATCTAATCAGCTCTAGAAGAATTGAAAACAAGCTAATATACAAAATTTTAAACACGTACGTTTTTTCGTTCTGGAGTTATAGTGGGTATCAACATACATCACACACACACGCACGCACGCACGCACGCACGCACGCACGACACGAACGCACGCACGCACGCACGCACGCACGCAAGCACGCAAGCACGCAAACGCACGCAACACGCACACGCGCACACGCGCACACGCACACGCGCACACGCGACACACGCACACGCACAACACAGCGCAATGCACGCGGACGCGCACGCGCACGGATACGTCACGCACATGCACACACAGCACAGCACACGCACACGCCCACGCACACGCACACGCACAGCACACGCACACACACAGCACACGACACGCACACGCACGCGACACGCACACGCACACGCACACGCACACGCACGCACACGCACACGCATCGCACTCGCACTCGCACGCACACGCATACGCACACACATACAAACACACTCACGCACACAGCAAGCAGCACGCACGCGCCATACAACGCACCACCCACACACACACACACACGCACACACACACACATATAAACACATTTACAACGGAACGAATCAAAGACCTTAAATTAAGGAGTTTAATACAACTCAAAAGGGTTGTTACAAGTTTCTGTTACTTATTAGCCATTTTTAATTTACTACAGCAGTTACGCCACCTAACGGTCTATTACAAACTTTAAAATTATTTCCAGCATTTCTCTTGCCCACATTTACTGAAGAATATTTTTTTTTGAAGTCGTAACATAAGCGGTTTCTGGGATATAGCCGGCGTCCTTCCATAATCACTCACCCGGTACATGTAGGTAGGAAGATAAACAAGATAATTTTGCTTTACTTCGTTGTTTACAACATTGAAAGTTATAATGTGTGCTAGTAATTATTACTCTCTAATTTTAAATAGTTCAACCTAAAATATTACAAACGGAAAAACGGGCATATCATATTCAGTGTTAAGGTAATATTACAAGGTCAAAGAAATGGTTTCTGTTTCTGTTCTTTTAATACAAACATTACTGTTTTTATTCGACAGTGTTAGTTTCAAGAACTTGATTTATTTATACCCGTTGCATACAGATATAATGAATCAACCGAATGAATTGGTTCGCATTTTCTATTCTTTCCCCGATTTTATCTTGTTACGTAAAATTTAGGAAGTTTGCCAATTTTTACTTGCCCTCTCACAAAGTGCATTTGTATTGATCGTTTCAATAGCCTTTGCAGGTGAATAATTTACATTTTTGCAATAACCGTTATTTTACCAATACTGTCGTTCAAAATGCACGTTGGAAAATGCACCATATTTAGTCGTAAGTTTGAACTAGATACATTTGCCACCGTTTTTGAAACTCTTTAAGTTTATAGCACGTTTCTAATATGCCGAATTCTACATTTACGGCTATAATGCGTTAACGTCAATTTCTTTCCTTTTAGAACTTTTGTACCAACATGAAGTTTTAATATATTTGATTAATAGGCACTTTTGTTTAAAATAAGTTAGAGAAATTACGTATAAATATGTAAAACCACGATTGTCATTTATACTTAAAGTAGTTACCTTCTTGGTTTCAATGATGGATTTTCGTAAAGTTTTTACAAATTCAAACGTTTAGATTAACAATTACAGATATCAATTTCAGTTTTAAAATCAAATTAATTAATTAGCTATCAAATTGATGAGACATGAAATGCTGTAACAGTTGGTTTAACGTACTTGATAGTCGACTATAAAATGCCACAATAATATACAAATTTAATAAAATTTAATCCAGTTACAGTCAAAGTTGTGAAAATTTTAGTTTGAAAGAAACTTTCCTTTTAAAATCTCTTAAAATTATAACAAATCTTACAAAGGAATAATTTTCATTACTACCAAAGACTGTCGTGATGTGTTGAAAACGTGTGTACATTGAATTTTGTTTGATTTTATGTTAATCATTGCTATGCTGGGATAACTCAACGTACTATTCTACCTTTTGTTAATTACAAGATGTCTAACCTTATTTAATCGACGATTTTCTATTTGTCCGTTAAAGTTATCTGAATATTGATATATCTCAGTAGCCACTCGGTAAAACGCACATAATCATGAGCTTCTTGACATCAAATTGAATGTTATGATGTAAATTACTTAAAGCATGTTCCTACTGTAGACTCAATCTACAAAGCTACCACCAATTTATACTTTTCCACCAGAAAATAAATAAATAAGAGTAAAAAGTTCTCCAAAAACAAATCGTTAAACTAACTGGAGATACTAACCATTCACCACAAATAATGCCTTCGACTCAAATCGGTAGATTCAAGTGGGCCGATTCATTCTTTTGACTTGCTTAATTACCTCAAAATCTGCTGTGTTATTTTTGCTTAACATAAATAATAAAAATGCAGTGTAACACTAATAAAAATGATCTCGGACCCCAAGTTATTTTTGATTCTGCTCGGAATAACTAAACCGAGTTTTACACTAAAAATTTATCAAAATGTAAAACAATAAAAAATAGACAACTATGTTTATTAAATATTTAAAGTGATAGGGTTAAATAAAATATATATCTTAAAAACTAATTGTAAAAACCTTAAAATACTAAATAATCATTAAACATTAAGTACCTGTTTGTAAAATCTTGTACACAAACTTTTTTAATAACCTCTGGTATCTAAATGATTACGGAAATTTCAACTGAGGTGATGTCACCTTTGCCACAATATTGCGTAATATCTTGAAATAATGCTTTACATTGTAAGCCACACCCAAAACTGGAATTTTATTTCTTATAAATTTTCTTCATGAAATGGAATAATCCGTTTAATGCATTATCTTGAAATTTTCCAATAAAAATTGCAATCATAAATGAAAGCGTACGCAACAGTAAAATTAAATGCGTAATCCAAAGCGGTAAAATTAAATGTAAAAGTAAAGAAATAAAAGTGAAGTAAAAGTGCCTGAAAAGAGCAAATGTTTTAATTTTTTGTAGAATGCGTTAAATGCGTCAAATCAATGGCACTTTCACACAAAATTGAGGGGAAAACTCAAAAAAAATGCTTCCTAGCCAAATCAACATTCATCAGGAAGTGAAAAAAATGGATGCTTTCAAATGAGACGAGGTAGTCGTGCGTGAAAGGATTTGCGCATAGAATTAAGTCAACGATGACGTAATGCGCGAATAAAATGATCAGAAAAAGTAATTTAAAGTGGGAATATAAACCTTTAAGGTTTACCTAAAAAAGATATGCACTTCAGTTACACCAAAATGCAAATTAAGTTGCCTACCTCATTTCTATAATGCAAAATTAATTAAAATTGTTTCTTATATTTACAACAGAACGAATGAAAGACCTTAAATTAAGGTATATTTTAATACAACTCAAAAAGGGTTGTTACAAGTTTCTGTTACTTATTAGCCATTTTTTAATTTACTACAGCAGTTACGCCACCTAACGGTCTATTTACAAACTTTAAAATTATTTCCAGCATTTTCTCTTGCCCACATTTACTGAAGAATATTTTTTTTTTTTTGAAGTCGTAACATAAGCGGTTTCTGGGATATAGCCGGCGTCCTTCCATAATCACTCACCCGGTACATGTAGGTAGGAAGATAAGATAATTTTGCTTTACTTCGTTGTTTACAACATTGAAAGTTATAATGTGTGCTAGTAATTATTACTCTCCAATTTTAAATAGTTCAACCTAAAATATTACAAACGGAAAAACGGCCATATTATATTCAGTGTTAAGGTAATATTACAAAGGTCAAAGAAATGGTTTCTGTTTCTGTTCTTTTTAATACAAACATTACTGTTTTTATTCGACAGTGTTAGTTTCAAGAACTTGATTTATTTATACCCGTTGCATACAGATATAATGAATCAACCGAATGAATTGGTTCGCATTTTCTATTCTTTCCCCGATTTTATCTTGTTACGTAAAATTTAGGAAGTTTGCCAATTTTTACTTGCCCTCTCACAAAGTGCATTTGTATTGATCGTTTCAATAGCCTTTGCAGGTGAATAATTTACATTTTTGCAATAACCGTTATTTTACCAATACTGTCGTTCAAAATGCACGTTGGAAAATGCACAATATTTAGTCGTAAGTTTGAACTAGATACATTTGCCACCGTTTTTGAAACTCTTTAAGTTTATAGCACGTTTCTAATATGCCGAATTCTACATTTACGGCTATAATGCGTTAACGTCAATTTCTTTCCCTTTTAGAACTTTTGTACCAACATGAAGTTTTAATATATTTGATTAATAGGCACTTTTGTTTAAAAATAAGTTAGAGAAATTACGTATAAATATGTAAAAAACCACGATTTATATATCGTTTATCATTTATACTTAAAGTAGTTACCTTCTTGGTTTCAATTATGAATTTTCATAAAGTTTTTTTTACAAATTCAAACGTTTAGATTAACAATTACAGATATCAATTTCAGTTTTAAAAATTAAATTAATTAATTAGCTGTCACATTGATTTACGAGATATGAAATGCTGTAACAGTGGGTTGAACGTACTTGAAAGTCAACTATTAAAATGCCACAATAATATACAAATTTAATAAAATTTAATCCAGTTATAGTCAAAGTGCAAAGTTGTGAAAAATTTTAGTTTGAAAGTAGCTTTCCTTTTAAAAATCCCTTAAAATTATAACAAATCTTATAGCCTTCTTAACCTTAACCTTATCGCCATTCCATTCCGGGGTAGGCAAAACAATCCCTGCCTTTTATTTATTTTTCATTCACAATCTTTCTCCATGCTTTCCTATCTCCGCATACCTCCCTAGCTTCCGCAAGATTCATACATAGTCTCTGACATGCCCTTTTGTTTTTAAAACTCCTTACCTTTCTTGCCTTTATCATAGATTCTACTACATTCAGCCAAGTTTTACGCGGCCTACCAGGCCTGGCCTTTCCCCTAACCTCACCCACATATATTTGTTTCGTTAATCTTGCGTTGTTCATTCTCTCAATGTGACCAAACCAACGTAATGTACAACTTTTATATCTATCCATCATCGTCTTTTGCTCACCACACTCACTCATTATGCATTCATTTTTTATCTTGTCCCTTCTCGTTTTACCACATGCGCTTCTCAGGAATCTCATACCCACGGCATTTATTTTTCTTTCGTGCTTTTTTTGGCATACCCATGTCTCACTTCCATACAGTACTGACGGGACGAATACGCCATTATAGATTGCTCGTTTCGCGTCTAGGCTCATGCTTTCATTTCTCATTATCGTCCACATACTTCCAATCACTTTCCTTCCAGCATTGACCGTTCGTCCAATCTCGCTCTCAATTGTACCATCTGCAGTAAACATTCTACCGAGATATACCAGCTCGTCCACTTGCTCCACAATTTCATCTTGCACAGTAAATACTCTACTCTCCTTTCTACCTTCCCGATTGAACACCACAATCTTAGTTTTGCTCACAGACTATATCAAACTTCCTCAGAGCGGTTTGCAGCTCATGCGCACTTAATAAGACTGTGTCATCTGCATACACCAGGAGTTGTACATTTACGTCACCAACTATTACACCATTTGTATCGTTACATGTTTGTCTAAGACATTTATCCATGTATACATTGAACAACCACGGTGACATCACCCAGCCTTGTCGCACTCCTTGCTCAATATTAAAGTATTCACTCACACCTCCTCTCACCCTAACACATGCCCGACTACCGTTGTATATTATTCCACTTATTAGACCTTTATTTACGCCATATTCATTTAATATTTCCCACAGCTTCTCTCTATTCACTCTGTTATATGCTTTCTCTAGATCTACAAACGCACAGTACAACTTCCTTTTTACCTTTAAACACTTTTCGATCACCTGCTGGAGAGCAACCATCTGATCGACACATCCTCTCCCTGGCATGAAGCCACCTTGCACATCCCACATCTTAGATTGTGTAGTTTCTCGTACTCTATCAACCAGTATTCTTCCAAATACTTTACCGGGTACGCTGAGCAAGCTTATTCCTCTGTAGTTCTTACAATCACTCTTGTTCCCCTTACCCTTATACAATGGTACAATGATCGCGCTCTTCCAATCACTCGGCACTTTTCCACATAAGGCATACATTGAATAATTCACGCAATCTTCGTATAAGCTTTGCACCACCATACTTGAGCATTTCACCAGTGATTTCATCTCCGCCTGCTCCCTTGCCGTTTTTCAACCTGCCTACCGTTTCCTCTACCTCATTTATTCCAATATCCTTCTCAGTTTCATTCATCATTTCTTCTATATTCTCCTTATTTAACCCTTCAGTCTTACTTTCCTCACTACTGTACAGCTTTCCGAAATATTCTTGCCAGCATTTCCTCACTTCACAATCGTCCCATACTATTTCGTTTCTATCATTCATCACTCCTGCAGCGTTCTGTTTTGGGCCACGTTTTGTATTTTGACCCATTTCCAGAAGAGTTTTTGTTTCCCTCAAAATCATTCTGCATTTTCTCTCCTTCCACAGCCATCACTTCCTCTTTACTTATTCTCACTGCCTCCTTCGCTTCTTTGTTTCTTAATCTGTACACCTCATACAATCGTTTCTTCTCAGTCTCATTTTTGCAGCAATCATTGCCATGTACGCATCTTTTTCTTACTTACTGCCTTTTTACCGACTCATTCCACCAAGCACATTTTTCTGTCTACCTACAATCACTCTTCCACATATTCGCACGGCACAATTGACAACAGAGTTTTTCAAGCTTATCTATGCACTTTCAACGTCAGTGTCTTTTATTTGTTCGTTCCACACTGTTTCATTCACATTCAACTCTTTATTCACAGCATCTGCGTATTTCATTCTCGCACCATTATCCACTACTTTGTCAACCCTAATTCTGGACGTTCGCACTACGTTTGCTTTCCTTCTCCACACCCACTTTTGCCCTAAACACACTCTCGATACAACTCAAAAGTGGTCTGATCCACACTCCGCTGCGCCAAATACTTTTGTGTCTTTCACCAGGTTACTAAGCAGTTCATCATACACTATCAAGTCTATCATACTTTTAGATTCACCTCTTTGCCATGTATACATATGCACATTTTTATGTTTAAACCACGTATTGGTTACAAACAGACTTCTCTCTACACAGATGTTCAGCAGGTGTTCACCGTTCTCATTGATTCTTTGGTCTCCGAACTTTCCTAAAACGCGTTCACTATGTTCTCTCTGTACACCCACCCATCCGTTCATATCTCCCAATATAATCACTCTTTCGTTTGGCTTACATACGTTCAACATGTTCTCTACTTCATTCCAGAAGTTCGCACGCTCCTGGTCTCTTTCTCCATTCACCGGCATGCAATAAAAAAAATTCTTCGAAACTCCACTTTCATTCTAACCCATATTACCCGGGGAGATACCAATTCGTACTGTTTAACACATCTTTTCGCTCTTTCACTTATGATCATCCCAACTCCTTTTGCGCCATGCACTTCCGTCTCAACTCCTGCCCATAGTGCCAGGCTGCCATCTTCCATCTCCACAGCATCCTTTCCATTGCGCTTTGTCTTTGATACACACAGAATATCAAGGTGTCTTTCGTACATTACATTCGCAATTTCAAATTCCTTACCATGCATACCTCTAACATTCCACGTACCGACTCGCCATTCATTCCTTGCACAGTCGTCAGCAACGGGGCCTGTCTCTTTCGACCTTGACCGCCCCTTGTAGCCAGGTCGATCCGAGGCAATTGTATTGTTTTCTTGAGTAATGCCATAGCGAGCAGACCGGTTACTGGCCAAATGCCCCGGACGATGTAGCATTCCCTACTAACGGTATCGTCCTACTACGGACAGTTATCTACTGTCACGACATAATAGATAGATATAAATAATAGATCGTATACTTACTGTATGAATCTCAAAATGTACATATACATGTACATTTTTTTTTCTTTCTTACCTGCCCTTCGATCACACCACGCGTTTCAACAATACTGCTCTATACGCGATTCCTGGTTCCGCGCCCCTCGCCGAACTTGCTGCTATTTATTAGCGACCAAATGATTCAATTATTATTTATTATTATTTTTTAGCTTTTCGAGTTATAGTTATTTCAATGTCATTTAATATTTATTTATCAAATCAGTTTTACTATTGTCGCGAGCCGTGATACTTAAACAAATATTTTATTAGTTCTCTATGAATTCATCGTTATTGCAACAATGTATACCTGTTCGGGTCCACTCCTTAGACAAAAGGTTTACGTTTGCTTTATAATTTTTTAAAGTTAAAGTTTAACAATCACATGGGTTTAATAGAGCCGTATTTTTCGTAAATACTGTAGCAATCCTAAATGTTATTTCGCGCCTATTTACTGGTTAGATTATCATTATCTTTGTTTATTATTAATATTCAAACCGCTGGGTATAAAAACCTGTTCAAATGCTTATCCTTAATTGATTGATTTAGAAGTTGTCATTTACATTTATTAACATGTATTTAACTGAAAGCACCGAAATAAATCTACTTATTTAACTTAAAAGTACGATAATCTTTTATGTTTAAATTTTTATTACAAAAAAATTTAGAATTTACCCGATTTCTTGTTTTATTGTTTTGAAAGTAAAAGAAGGTATTTGAATTCAATCGAAAAAGTAAACTTTTAGAGTAAAACTTCTTTAAATTTCTTATTTATTAAACGACCATTGCAAAGGAAGTGAAGTATGTTAATTATTTAACTTGAAACTATGCAACTCTATTTCATTTACTCGATTCATATAATATGCTATTTACTATTTTAAATGTTATTATTAAAATTTTCAATTTACAATTGCTGGTGACGCGCCTACCTGCTTTCCCTTTGCCTTTACCTGGTTTCTTGTATTATTTAAGAATAAAAGAAGGTATTGTACTTCAATCGATAATGTGAACTTTTAGAAAAACTAAATTTTCCTTAAATAGCTACATTTCTTATTTATAAAATGAATATTGTAAGGAAGTGAGGGATACTAATTATTTAAATTAAAACTATGAGGATCTATTCAATTTAGTATGTTTAATTTGCTATTAAAAACTGAATTGCTTTATTTATTGGCTTAATTCATTTACTGTCGGATTTAAAATTTTACAGAAACGCCCGGGTTTTCCTAACGACTTGAACTTTCTTTCATTTAACTACTAAAATGCGTTTTATTTATTTGAGACAACAAACAGTATTTCATTCAAATTATAGATAGTTATTGTTTATTTGTTTATTTATTTACTTTTTTTTTGCTTTGGAATGCTGATTCGATCCAGTTAAAATTCTTATTTTTTTAGTTTTCTATAATTGATTGTCATTGCAAAAAAAAATCTTACAAAAGAATAATTTTGTATTACTATCAAGGACCGTCGTGATGTGTTGAAAACGTGTGTATATTGAATTTTGTTTTGATTTTATGTTAATCATTGCTATGCTGGGATAACTCAACGTACTATTCTACCTTTTGTTAATTACAAGATGTGTAACCTTATTCAATCGGCGATTTTCTGCTTGTCCGTTAAAGTTATTTGAATATTTATATATCTCAGTAGCCACTCGGTAAAAGCGCACATAATAATAAGCGTGCCTTGACATCAAATTGATTGTTATGATGTAAATTATTTATAGCATGTTCAGATACTATAGACTCAATCTATAAAGCTACGGTTGTGGCACCAATTTATACTTTTCCACCAGAAAATGAAAGCTTAAGCCTTGTGCACGCTAATAATAGTTTGGAACATGTAAACCTGTGATGGGCTACTTTTATTTTTTAATATACTTTACCGCGACTTTAACTCAAAATCGGAGGTTGGGCGTGACTTCTTTTAGGTGGGATTGATTGATTGCTATTTGGGGTCTTACACTGACGAATGAATAAGATTTTTAGACATACAACAAGTTTGACAGTTCTAAATAATCACACACGTAATCTAAACGAGCAGAGGTACAATAACAAATCTAAACAAATGCAATCACAAAAAAAATAATATATACAAAAATCTAAATCCACGTACAAAAAAAATTAATCCAATCCAACCAAATAAATGCCCTTCAGCACAGCAACTTCGAGTGGTTTCTTTCCAACCCACTCGGACCGTCTGCTCTGGTTTCCTTGTGGTAGTTGAGGAAAATAATGTTAACTGTACATACAAAGTAATTCTCTCACACAGGGATAAATTAAATTCAAGATACATTAAAGTAAAGATCAGAAAAGATTTCTGAACATATTTCTGATCTGTAGTAGCTAGAATAACAGGACTGAATTTTTACTGTTAAAATGCACGACAACGTTTTATTGCTTGTACAAATATTTTCAAAGAGAGATGGGTATATGCAAATAGAGGGTAAGTTTGAAAAAATCAATATTTTTAAGTTTAAGTGACTTCTTGCGTTTTAGCAGTTTTATGTCTAAATTATTTAACGGAATTTTAAGGTATTTTTATAATATTTCTAACATGACGTATTAAGGTATTTTTATAATATTTCTAACATGACGTATTAAATCTCAGGATAATGTTCTAATTGGTTCTTAGTACTTAACTGAAATTAGGATTAGAGGGTATTTTCCTTCGTGAGGGTAGGCGTGTGGTCTTGCCGATGATGTGAGGGTGTCTCGCCGATGATGGGACCTTGAAGTGGCGTATAAAAAGGATAACTGGTGGCTACACAAGTTACTCTTATGTTTGAAATCAAGATGCTTTGTTCTCGTATTTAATGCTTTATACGGAAATATTTTTCAGTAAATAAGCGTTGCTAGAGATTGCTTTGTGGTCTACAAGCCTGGTGGTGGCTAATCAAATTTTTGTGGTGATTACAGCAAAATGATAATTTCGACATATAACCTTTCTGTCCGGCGGTGTAAGTAGATAATGACTAAGGGAATTAAACTGTCGCTATTACGTTCTCTACGGGTGTCTGTGTAGGTGTTGTAAAAACAAACTTATATGGTAATCCGCTGATCCGCAAATCTAATAAAGAAATAGCTTTATTAATAAATACAAGTGTTATTTTACAGTGAAAACACAATGTGGTACGTTTTATATAACTTTTAATTTTAATTTCAACTACATATGTTAATTTATAGTACTGTGGTAATTTAACATATATTTAGTAAAACATTTACTTCAGGGTAAATTATTATTGAATAATTAACTAAAAAAACTTGGAGTTGCGGCTCTTTATAAAAGATCTTTAGATAGTCTTAAATGTTCTTGAAACTTTAGGTCTAAAAACAGTAATAATTCCATTGACAATTAGGATTTCTTCAATTCTTTCAGTAATGTTGGTTATAAAAGAAAGAACATCAGGAACCAATTTTTTTATAGACATGCCTAGCATGTGCAATACCTTTAGGGGAATCACATTTAGATTTTTTGGCGTGGATAGTGGTTTTATAAATTATGAAGGTATCTATTGGTCTGAGTGGTAACTTTCGTAAACCTAAAAAGTGGAAAAACCATGGTCAATTAGTAGTCATTATGATTTGACGGGTAGTGGTGTTATGATTTAATTACCATGAAACCATTCTTGTTATTGAGTTATAATGGCGTTTTTCTATATTAAAATTTTTTATCTTTAAGTTTATCATGGTTGAAAGTTTGCTTGGTTGATTGCAGTTCAGTTCCCTGGAGCTTCAGTTAATTGGGGTAGTATATAATTAACGGATGGAACCGCGCATTTTTTGAGATTCCAGTTTACTAAGATCTAACTAGTCTATTGGTTGAGTAATTAAAGTGTTGAATAAACTGTAGGAAAGGAGGAATCTAGTTGGGTTTCTCAGATAGTTAAGGTCCAGAACATAAAACAGGAAGATCTACCAGGTTATTATGACGGTATAGGCAGGGAACGCGGTGCCTTGATTAGGCTTGGTAGTGAGATGGGGCGTATTATGTTAAATTTACGAATCTTAGTTACGTTTTTTAACATTACAGAGTACCCATGTTTCCATCTTGCCATGATACTGCATAAAAGGGGAAATTACTTCTAATGCAAAGGAGCTTTGGTATAGGTTTTTCCTGTTTTTTTCCTAGACCATAGAGTAAATGCTTTAACGCAAATAATTAAAATTAAAATAAGGTTAAATGTACACATTCTGTTTTCAATGTAATAACAATTACATTGTTATTGCAGTGTAATAACAAGTACAGTCTTTATGTAGTAATGTAGAATTATTTCTTTGGTAGATTTCTTGTGATTTCACTAGATTTTTGATTGGCATGCCAAGTTTAAACGTTTAGAATACATAAATAAAAATATTCGATTAAAACCAAAAAGGTAAGTATGTTAATTAGAAAAATTACAGTTTTCTTTATCGATGAAAGAAACTAGTGTGAAGTAAGCAAGTGAGTAATGGTATTGCTTAGGGGTGAATAACTTAATCGTTATTCCAGTTATGATTCCTGTTGAATCAGCATTATTATCATGATACTGCAGTCCCATTTAGTAAGTATTCAACAATAATAAACCTAAACGGCACCACTCGCCACCCAGTTAAAGATTGTGAACATGGAGGCGATCAACAGCAATGAGCTCATTGAATGAATTCTATTTTTGCTTTTAAATGAAAATTATGTAGCAAGCATCATCATACGTCACTATACTAGAGGACTTTGCATCTATATGGTCGCAATTGCTTAATGAACTTATTGTCTGATTAGTTTTTGTTCAGAAGTCAAAATAACAATTACTTCCTGGTTCTTCCCTCGTCCTTGATGCATTTACAAATTCTGCACCTTTACTAATTATTATCTTTTGGTAGTTCATCTCCTATCGGAATTTCAATATCATTGCTGTTTTAACTTTACAAACTGTAGCTCTAAAAATATCTTATAAATCACTACTAAACACACCCGAAATTCACCTTTCTCGTAGAGTTAAAATACATATTTTTTGGATAATGCAATGTCTATTTTCATTAATATTTTTTATGAATTTAAACGTTTGAATAATTACAGTTATCGTTTTCGGTAAATGGCAATAGTTTTAAGAATTAAGCAAGAACGCCAAATAAATATGTGATATTTGAAAAAGTAAATATAAGATAAGCTAGACCTTTAGTAGATTATGCATTACTAATCGCCTTGAAAATGATAAATCAGAACACCATCTAACGCACGAAGGCTAACAACATGCTCTTTAACTTCAGTATAACTACAGGATCAAAGTTAAATTGGCCCTCGATATGGTCATATTTAATATCCTTTAAGTATTTGGGCGTGTTATGGCTAACGTTTAATTTTATATTTCTGTTGCAACTTAGTAAAAAATGTGTTCATGTCTTCTGTCATCTTTATTTCGACAATTGTTAATTATTGACCAGACTGCTATACACTACACAAAGAAATGATAATATGATTGTTATAATTAATTTTAGCTTCTTTAACTGCTTTTTTATACTGATTTTATATTCTTGAAGGATGGCATGTAAGTTAAGTTCTAGATACATTATATTATAATCATACAATAGATCTATTTTATATGTTGACGCAATTTACGCAAATTATCACTAAACCAGCCTTTTTTTCTTCTCCTTCGCTGCTTTGCATACTTTTCAATGGGAAAGCATACGCATACATTAAACATATGGTGAAAAGTATTAAACTTTTGTACGAAATTTATATCGAAATCCACAAACGCCCAATTAAGGTACAGAGTGAAGAAGCAAATATATTATGAACTTCAGGTACCTATCATCTGATAATACGTTTAATATTAATCGGAGGTTTGTGCTCACTGCGGTACTGTAATTGTCATAACTAATCCTGCGTGATCAGATAAAGCAAGTTGGAATAATAATAATGAGAAGTAAAATATTGTTTATTTAAATTGGTAAATATGTTGTCAATGCAATTTGAATACCGGGTTGGTCAAAAATATATTGCTTTAAAGCAAAGATCGAACATATACGAAGCCTATAAATTCCATGCTGTTAATATCCGACGTTTTAAATCGTATAATATTATAAACAACTATTATTATGACAAGTGTCGTAATAATATTATATACATTTTACATTTTTTCAAAAAAAAATGTTTAAATTACCATATGGCGCACAGTACACTACAACGATAATTATATTCAGAGTTGTAATGCTAACTGCTGATAATTCAGTCTCTTTCTTTCCCTAAACACCTTACTTTGTCCATAATTACAAAAGGGATTTTGCAGTTCAATTCCTGCTAAAAAACGTGACCGTTAAGAGCCTTCATTTTAAAAATGGTTACATCACTATTCATTAGCCAATGCTCTGTTAAACATAACACGTGAAAATCTAAATCAGTATATTCTAGACATGCTTCTACATCAACCACTTTATTCGTGATACATCTAACGTTATAATAAAAAATAATAAAATTTTTATTAGGCGTTATTGATTTCGCTGTTGATGCTCCTCCTTCTGAAAAACCAAACGTGGAAAATTTAATCTAGGTAGGGTTACGTTAACAGGCCAATTTTCTGGGTTGTATAATTGATCTTTAATATAAGCGGGTGCTCCAATTTTGAATATAGAATTATTAGATGAAGTCGACAGTTTTTCACACTCGAAAATATGCATATTAAGAAATTCAGCTGTTAGTTAATTACATACTTAACCGTAGTATTTATGGCGGCGCCATTTTGTTGGCGCCGCTTAAAATATTTTTCTTCTTATAGTTGAGGCATATGTTTTTTTGCCTTGCTCCATTTTATGACGTTACAGATTTGAATTGGATGTACCGGGAGATGAAACATTTTGTTGTGTCTGATCGTTAAGTAAACGACTATCACTTTCGCATACGTTGCGGTCATTTAATACGTTTAACAGTTGAATGAAAAAATTATTTTTAATCAATGGTTTAACAGTTGTATTTGTCCTTCTAAACATGTTATTAGTAACGGATGGTTTTCTATTATCAAACCTTTTGCAAAATTAATGCTTTTAAATAGTGTGTTTCAATGTCGGATTATGATATGTTATCTTGTTCACTAAAACTAGATTCACTGGCATTATTTGACTCTTCTACCACTTCAAAGCAGCAAACTATTTGTTTATCGTCCAATTCTTTTACACTTTTTAAGTCCTCTGCACAAGTACTATGTGTTATCGTTGCACATCTTACGCATTATTTTTACACCTTTTACCGCACAATACGAATTTGCGACCACACTCCCAGGGCCTGTGATCGCCACTTCCGAAAGACTGCAACCGTTTGGTATATGTACAATAGAAAACATAAAACCGCTGCCAAATTATCTGCCATAATGCTTTCTCGTATATGTAAATAAATAACTTCAAACCCCACAAAACCTGAATTAGAGTCATATCGGTTTTTAAAGATGATCATACCCCATTTTTGAACCGCTATTTTGAACTTTTTAATTTTGACAAATGATTTATTCTTAGCGATTTTAAAACCCCCAATACCCGACTTTAAAAGAAATTTGCGGCCTAAAAACGATGCGCCATTGGCTGTTTTTTGTTTAGATAATGTTTTACAAATTAACAAAGTTGCAAAATTGATCATTGGCCCACAATGCCTGAATTTTAGTCATATCGGATTTCAAACACGATAAATCCCCATTTTCGATCCGCCATTTTGAATTTTTTTATTTTAACAAACGATTTATGGTTTACAAAAAAATGGGTTGATATATATATATATATATATATATATATATATATATTGAGATGTTCAGAAAGAGGTAATAGAAGTATCGGACAGCTTACATGACATTTGGGTCATAAAAAGGGGTAATTTCTAGCTCGATACAAGTGCGAGACACTATTTTACATAAATCTGGTTCACGATGTGTTTAAAATAAATTTATTTGATATAAATTAATCTGAATATCATTTGCTTAGTTTGGTTTCATCATAAAAAGCAATTTGCTGCTACCAAAATTGTCAAGAATGCCAAATATCACCATTTTCGTAAAGTCATTTTAGTATTGCAATTATTACAATAAAATTCAATTTTTCAAAGGTAATTTGGCAAGTAGACATTTTACAGGTGTTTAAACATGGACTATATAGTTAGGATTATGTTAGGGATAGTGTATGTTTAGTTTTTAAAGGCAGGAAATACAAAAATTTAGTAAAAGGGTTATAATATGGACAGTATAGACAATTTTCGCACATATTTTTGGTAGCGAATTAGTGACAAAAATATTAATACAAGTTTCACAATAAGAAAAACATTTAGAACATTATGGCATACAGACATTTATAGTGCCGTACATTTTATAGTGAAAAATTTCAAAAAGAATGTTAGACGATGAGACTTTTTCAATGCAAGACTATATAACATTATGCATTGCAAATAAGTAGTGAGAACAATAAAGACAAGTAGTACAAACCTTAAACATAACATTTTAAGTGTTAAAAACATTTTTTAATATGAATTAATTTCATTTTTAGATTTAAGTTTGGTTACATTGTAAATTTTAGTTTTTTTTCATAATTTTATACTTTTTCCACTTTATTAAACGTAGATTTTGCTCTTAAAGCAAATAATAGATGTTCTTTCTCAATATGAATAAGTTTTTATAAGGATACAGCGCTTCTCTCCGCTAAATTATGTTAAATCTGAGGTGAATTTAAGCTAATAGTACAAAAGCTTAAAATTTTCTTTAAATTAATTGTTTCGAACATAAAAGATATGTATTCTTACGTAAAATGTCCTCAGAATTCCATTTTTGCAAGTAATTTTAGTGTAGCTTGTAAGTATAAAAAGTTAAAAGCTTATTTTAATTAGAGTAGGTT
The DNA here is from genome assembly GCA_036346205.1 of Vesta saturnalis. NCBI lineage: Eukaryota > Metazoa > Arthropoda > Insecta > Coleoptera > Lampyridae > Vesta > Vesta saturnalis. The sequence continues at coordinate 5,655,484 of JARFJB010000307.1, forward strand.
ACTTCGTTTATTAGTGTTAGGAATTATAGCTTGTTAGGTGTCCTTTTATTCAAAATTTCACGTACTTTTCATTTCCGTTTTTAATTTTCAATTCCGATTATGCATAAGAAAGTTACGGCCAAAATTTCATTTATGTACAATTTGTAATTTTAATCATCCAATCAGATCCATTGTTATTTTTGCATTATGGCTAAAAAAAAAATGAAATTTGTGTAACAACCAGAAACATATAAAAGCAAGCGCTCAGGAAATGACTCTCTCTCTTGAAATTGTTTAAAAGTGAAAAAGGTTAAAACAGTGTTGAAAAATTTGTGAATACATAACCTAATTTATTATCGTTAAAAAGTTTTACGTTACGAATAATTTTCGAGAGCACTTGTTTTTGTATCGTCGGATAGAAATAAATAGTTCGGTCTCCGATACCTGTCGTTTAATAAAAATAATTCTGTTCGATTAATTGATGTTACGATTTTGTGAAGATTTGTTTACGTGTTTTTAAATTTAAAATAATTCTTGTTTACCAAATTAAATTCCATTTTTATTTGGTCAAAGTTTGTTTTATTTCTTCGTACAAATCCTTTTAAATAAAAATTTATTATCGGTAGCTAAAATAAAAGTGTTGTTAACAATAATCTTGAATACTTAAACATATATTTTAAACGATATCACTCACTGAGCTATAAAATCATTTAAAATAAAAAGTTACCGTAATAAATAAGTGTTTGGAGTTTGCCGTTTTTGGGGAAAACATCTATAAGCCTGGAAGTTGGTGTCTTCGACAACTGAGAACCGAGATAGCAGTTGGGTATTGGTAACAACTGTAGCCGAGTGAACATTGCCTGCATCCAGCTGAAGTATTTGAAGACATCATTCAATCAACAGGAAGGACTGTATATGTGAGTCAAATTTTATAACCCTGTTCATTGTTATTTTCCTGCAATTTGTATTTGGTACATGTTTTTAGTTAAGAATTTTAAATATTTACTTGTGTAAACACCTGTAAAGATATTAATTTCTTTTCTTTTTCAAAATTTTCATTCTGGTTCTTAACATTAAATTTCTAAATTTAATCATCTGACATTTTTGACAGTTACTTATTTTACTTAAATTCATTAACGCATGCGTTGGATAGCAAATTATATTCAGAACATTTTGTATACTTTAAATTCAATTACATATAGGATACTTCTTATACTACAAAATTATTATCTTCAACTAAATTCCTTGAACTCTATCCCCATATGAGATTTTGAGCTAGTCCGGTGCAATATAATAAATATAACATTAAGAGTTAAATAATTACTTCAATCATTATTACATACAACATTTAAATTAACCTCAAACCAAATTTTAAATAACTTAAATTTTTCCTCATATTTGTGTAAGTCGCCATATTTTTTTTATTCCCATATTTATATCATTCTAATATTAAAACATCCCAATTTATATATATATATATATATATATATATATATATATATATATATATAGTATATATATATATATATATATATATATCCCTATCTTATATAAAAGGGTAATTTAAACTTATTCGCAATAATGCAAATTCAAGAACAAAACAATCGCTAAGAATGTATCATGAGGTGTAACCGATCGTATTTCCAAAAAAATCGTGTAAGTCAATTCCGAAGGATTTTTTAACCCAAAGTTATCGTTCAGCAACTAATACAAAACCCTAAAGACAACATTTTTGGTGAATGTCGGGGAGTCTATGAAATACCTTGCAGTGATTTGCATTAGGAGCTATATCGGACAAACTAACCCCAAAATATGTATTAGAGCTCAAGTACACAAATTACGCATAACAAATTTTAACACCAGTTCTTCAGTAACCACTCACCATTTGTACACTGGCCATCGGATAGATACTAACAATATAATGCTATACGGGAAGCTATTGAAATAGAAAAACGATCGAATTCTCTCAATAAGCGTGATGATGGCTTACGACTGCAACCTATTTGGAAACCTTTATTACAGAAGACGAATGTAACCCTCTTGACTACATTCATATATGTAGCAGATGCAAGATGATTAACTTTCTTTTCTATTATAAAACCACTATTTCCCAAGGGTTGTCCTGAATAGTTTTTGTTAGTTTAATGTTAACTTCACTTTATTTTTGTATTTATTTATATTAATGTCTAATAAACATATTCCTGTACATATGACATCTTGTCAAACAGTCAGTTTGCCTTGAAAGAGGTAGCAAGGTTAAGCTATCGAAAAGTAGACGTATATAGTTTACTTTAGAAGTACACGTGTCTATCCAAAAAATGAATCTTTCCATTTCATAAAAACACTCGTGGAAACTTACATATATATATATATATATATATATATATATATATATATATATAGAGAGAGAGAGAGAGAGAGAGAGAGAGAGAGTTTTTTTTTATAAATTCAACGGTTAGTCGTCATAATAGTCAATATTGGTCAGATAATAACCCAAATATGTTTCTTGAAAAAATTGTATGATTATAATATAATCTATTTTGAACTTCACTTACATGCTTACATACTTCAAGAATATAAAATCAGTATAAAAAAGCAATTAAAGAAGCTAAAATTAATTATAACAACCATATCATTTCTTTCGCAAATAAGTGTAGTGTGTAGCAGTCTGGTCAATAATTAATAATTGTCGAAATAAAGATGAGGCTACATCGAACACAGACTTATGTGCATAAGACATGAACACATTTTTTACTAAGTTACAACAAAAATATAAAATTAAACATTAGCCATAACAGGTCTAAATATTTAAATGATATTAAATATGACCATATCGAGGCCCAATTTAACTTTGAGCCTGTAGTTATACTGACGTTAAAGAGGATGTTGTTAGCCTTTGTGCGTTAGATAGTGTTCTGATTTGTCATTTACAAGGCGGTTAGTAATATATAATCTACTAAAGATCTAGCTTATCTTATATTTACTTTTTCAAATATCACATATTTATTTGGCGTTCTTGTTTAATTCTTAAAACTATTGCCATTTACTGAAAACGATAACTGTAATTATTCAAACGTTCAAATTCATAAAAAATATTAATAAAAATATGTATTTTAACTCTACGAGAAAGATGAATTTCAGATGTGTTTAGTAGTGGTTTCTAAGATATTTTTAGAGCTACAGTTTGTAAAGTTCAAACCGCAATGATATTGAAATTCCGATAGGAGATGAACTACCAAAAGATAATAATTAGTAAAGGTGCAAAATTTGTAAATGCGTCAAGGATGAGGGAAGAGCCAGGAAGTAATTGTTATTTTGACTTCTGAACAAAAACTAGTCAGACAATTAGTTTATTAAGCAATATTGCGATCATATAGCAGTATAGCATAGTGACGTATGATGTTCTTGCTACATAATTTTCATTTAAAAGCAAAAATAGAATTCATTCAATGAGCTCATTGCTGTTGATCGCCTCCATTTTCACAATCTTTAACTGGGTAGCGAGTGGTGCCGTTTAGGTTTATTATTGTTGAATACTTACTAAATGGGGTATCATGATAATAATGCTGATTCAACAGGAATCATAAATGGAATAACGATTAAGTTATTCACCACTAACCAATACCATTACTCACTTGCTTACTTCACACTAGTTTTGATATGTATATATATATATATATATATATATATATATATATATATATATATATATATATATATATATATATATATATATATATATATAAAATTATCTATTAAAGCATTAGTTTGTTTTTTAATTATGTACCTTTTAAAATGTGAAGCAATGATTTTTTTTTAAACACGAAAATCCCCCATTTTTGATCCGCTATTTTAAATTGTTTAATTTTGACAAACGGTTTATAGTTTACAACAAAATGGGTTGATAAATTAAAAATGCACAATTTTGTACCCGGTGCACTACTGCTTATTAATGACCTAGATTTTATGGCAAAGAATTTTTGTACCTAATTTCACATCTATAGCTTTAATGGTTCAAAAGAACGAAATTCTTTTTTCTAAAAACTTGTTTTTTATTAATATGTTTCAAAAGATTTCGCACAAACTCACACACAGACACACAATCAGACTCGAGATTTTCTTCTCTAAAAATGTGTTTTTCATATTGTTTAGGCCACAAAACGTAGAGAAATGTAAAAAAAAGTGTTTGAAAATTTAAACCGATTAAATAGCTTTCTCTTTATACGTACGTATATAAGAAAACAATATTAATTAAAATGCACGATTATATTACCAAAAATGTAAGTATTTTAATTATGAGTGATAGGTGTGAGTTTAGATATATATATATATATATATATATATATATATATATATATATATATATATATATACTATATATATATATATATATATATACATTGTCCAATTTACAAATGTAAATAAGTACACACACATGGCTTCAAAAAACACTACAAAAAAACTATTTCTTAAAGATTAATTCCCCAAACCTTATACTCTAAATACATCAAAGCAGATAAAATTTGATTATCCTTTTCACTCCTGTAAAATTCCATTAGTACTAAAAAAATAATGACTCAAGAAATAATCACACTTATATCCTTTAAAAATCTAAAACTAGTTATTATAAATATATTACATAATCTGTTGTACGGTACACGTGATGTTCATATGGAGATGGTTTGCTTCTCGTAATCCTTTTGTGCAACATCACTTTGCACAAAGAGATAACTCCGTAATAACTAAGTACTTTCTTCACTCGCGCGCAACACGCATAAACACCTGAGCGATCTGATTTATTGTTTTCCCTTCAAACTAAATGTTTGTCACAAGAAATGTTTACTTACACTTGGCTAATAAAATTCTTAGTCGCTTGTATACAATCGATTTCGTATTATTATCGATTGCACTCAATGTCAATAATGTGAACTATTAACCAGCTTAAGCAACACACTGTTAATATTGTTACTTAAAGAATTATTCAACTTTCTTTATTGACTAACGCGCTTCATTACTGAACACTGTTAACCAAATACTTGCTGTTTTATTTTTAAATCTGCCTTAGCACTTTTCTAATTTCTTGAAGGAAAAACACTATTATTTCCTTTCAATCACTGCTTAAAACTTTTATTTGTAAATGTTTATATACGATTATCCCCGATATGGGTTACTGCAGTCAATTTATATGTACTGCATACTCAGTGTTTACAAACAAACCCACAACCCTAAACGTAAGGAACGCTCCAGAAGCGAGAAATAAACGTAGCCATCTTGAATTTCTTTGCAAACATACTAATCGGAGAAGCTATTATCCGTAATCATAATCACTCTGTATATTATTCAGAACCTGACACAACTTTATCGTTGAACGTGCATTCAATTTTCTATTATTGCGCAATGTTATGACATTTATAGAAGCACAAATATACGTACACATTCCTTCGTGTACATTAATACAATATCAATATATCATAAACTCACTTACTCATACGTCTACATTCATACTTTTTATCAGAATGATTTAGTACACAGCAGCAGAAGATCAGTAGCGTCTACCAGTGCCGTCTCAGTAAGAACTTTCCCAAAACATTATTTTTCAACCAAATTTAATGCTTTCAACATAAAAACATTCAAGTATTCCTTTAGCTGACAAAAAATGTTCCATTAAACTCCAGTTGCGTATCATTTACATCAACTTACATTCTGCGTATAGAAATTTTTTGTTTCATTTAAATTCAAAATACGTTCCAGACTGCATATACACGATGCGTTAAAATAACCCTACATCTCCCCCACAAGTATATTTTCGTCCAGAAAAGCTCAAAAATAGTAGGATTCCGAAGCTGACACAGGGTGGGCAACAACCACACCCTGACATGACCTGGCGGAGAATCGTTTCAGAACCATGGGGACATCCGTTCATAAAAAACTCAACTCCACCACCAAAGCGGGGTACAGCATATAAACGAAGCGAGCTTCCGCTCCGCAGATGGTGAGAAGGTCAGCCCCACCAACTGCCACCATTTGCCATATACATTCTACGTACGGGATAATACCCATCGACGCTGGGAGGTCTGATATCCGTATCCCACATGCCTCTACTTCCCCACCCAGCGCCCGCCTCCTGGTCTCGACTTCACGCATACAAAAGAAAAAAAAAACAAAAGAAAAAACACTGACCTAAAACCAAAATCAATAACGTCTCATCCGGGAATTGAAAAATCACAAATCGGTATATCAACGTCACTATTCCAGTTAATTGTTATATAAGTTTCTCAAATCAAAATCATCAATTCAGTAAAGTATCTTAATCTTTAAACAAGTATCGTAATCAGACTTCCTAAAACTAACCTAATCTAAACTGAACGTAAGCCTGCCTAAAACAACAACTAACCCAAGTCTAACCTAAACCCAAAATAAGTAAATGCGTCTTATACTTAACTGTAATGGTCGAAAACTAAAGCAAACCCTTACTACAACAAATTAAACTCAAAACTCAAATAAGCCTGCTTCCTCAACGCCCCTTGATTAGTCGCCTCTTAAGAGAAGCAGTTGGCAGTAGGAAAATCCTATAGCCGTCTCTACACAGCCAAATGTGCCCCAAGGACAGGAACAAAACAGACAAACTCTGGACACAATCAAAACGAATAATCATCTGCACGGCCAATAGTTTTCTGACCAACCTACCGACAGCCACCTGATGGTACAAATAACCAAAACATAATAAAATTCACATATATAACTCAATAGCCTAACCTAATCTTATGCTTAAATATTAACTAGCCTAATCGTCTGCGGGTCTAAATTTTAAATCTTTAGCATGCCATATGTCCCTAGAATCGTCTGATACGATACTTTTTTCTTTATATAAAAAGCTCCAATAAACTTAGGTGCTAACTTCGCGACGAAATAATTCGAGCATCCGATAAAACATAATTATTTCTCCTCACGGTGTCTCCTACCTGAAATGTAACTAATCATCTACGTAAGTCATAATGTATCTTGCTCTTGATGTAAGCAGCACTCATTCTTCCCTTAATATCATCATAAACTTCTCGAAAAACATTGCCTCTAGCAATCAAAGGTTCTCTATCTGCAAACGCGACATTGTTCACCGTATCTCCCTCTATATGTTCTCCATGTCTCGTCACATTTAGATTCATTTCTCTTCCAAAATTCGCAAAATACGGTGTCATTCCAGTAACTTCATGAATAGCTGTCCTAATTGCACAAGCTACCTTCACCAAGTACTTATCCCAGTATCTCTGATTGTTTTCAATAGATGATGCTAACGATTAACCATTTCCGTTGCTTTCGCCTGAGAGTGATAACTGGCATTAAAAGTGTCCTTAGCATTATGAGGTGCTACCATTTTCCTAAAAAGTTCACTAGGAAGTGTGATCCTTTATCACATAATACATATAAGGGTACCCAAAACATTAAAAACACATTCTCTTTAATATTCTTTACAACGCTTGCGGCCGTAGCCGTATGTAACGGGACAAATAATGCAAACTTCGTAAAATAATCTGACACTACTAATACATAACTGTAACCACTTTTAGATCTGTATGTGTAGAATCATCTACCACTGATTGTCAATAACTGGATGCTGAGTCATAAGTCCAGCCGGTAATCGTTGTTCGGGTTTATGCGCTAAACATACTTCACACTTATTCACATATTTCACATCACTCTTTAACTTAGGCCAATAATATAATTTCGCTACATGCTCATATGTCTTAAATATTCCTACATGTCCCGCAGTAGGCTCATCATGATATGTTTCGGAACTGCTTCACGCCAACTTTCTGCGTCTTCACGTAAGTTCGGGTAACTGCATGTCACATGCTTATACAACTTTCCATCTTGAACTCTCCATTTTTGTTACGCGATAAGTCGATTCTCAATGCATCTCTTCATCCTCTTCTCTTCCACTACATTCTCCTCAGTATTGTCTTCGCTGGTTGTCACTATCGGTATTATCTTCACCAGACATCTCATCAACGACTGAAACTGAACGAGCTAAGGTGTCGGGTACTACATGATCTCTACCCTTCCTATACATAACTGCAAAATCATGCTGTTGGAGCCTAACTGCCCAATGAACCAATCTTCCTGCCGGATCCTTCAAGTCATATCACCAAAGTAAGGATGCATGATCCGTAATAACGGTAAGCTTAACATCGTTCTCTACTCCGTCAGTAGTCTGGGTTAAAACTGAGACAATTCCATAATCTGATGTGTCAGTTTGTACCGTAAACGGTACATTAAAATGAGCACGTGTCAAAATTGGTGCTGTCACTAGACAATTCTTAATAATATACAAAGCTTCACTACATTCCTCAGGTCATTCAAAATTTCATAAGGGGAGCAATAATAAACGAAAATTTGGCTATAAAACGACGATACCAAGATGACATACCGATTATTCTTCTGACTTCAGTAACTGTAGTTAACAGGAATCTTTAAATCTTAGATTCATCTTTCTCGGGGTTGACTGATAAACACGTAGAATTCACAACATAACCTAAATAACTAATTCGTCACGACAGAAGGAACACTTTTCCTTTCTCAACGTTAAACCTGCTTATTTAAAACGCTTAAATACTTCCGTTAACAGTTCGGTATGTTTCTCAAATGTTGGTGTATAAATAATAGTATCATCAACGTAAAAAATACGTAAGATTCTAATTCCGGACAGATAACATTGTCAATTAAACATTGCCACGATGCTGATGCATTAATTAAGCCAAAGGGCATTCTCTTAATCTGATAAAGTCCTCTATTTGGTACTGTAAACGCAGTATATTGCTTTGAATCTTTTGCCATATGCAATTTCCCATACGCAGACTTAATATCTAACGACGAGCTAAACTTAGCGTCAAGAAAACGGTCTAAAATTGACGAAACATACGAAGTGGGATAAGCATCCTTGTCAGTAACCTTATTTAACTTACGATAATCTACACAAAATTATATTTTCTATCCTTCTTTTTAACCATAACAGTGGGACTACCCCAGCACCACTAGACTTCCTTACCACACCAAGTCGTTTTTTTTAATAATTGAAATAAATGTCAAAATAGATTATAGTTTAGAACTCCACAAGTTAAAATCTATTAAGTTTAGGTATAGGACTTGGTACATAAAAAATGTTTAGGACTTATCATAGAATTAAAATATGCATAAATATACTATGGGTGCCATTCAAAATAGCATTTATTATTTATTTCCGCATATTCCTCAACCCAATCGTCGTATCAAAAAAGAAGATATAATTCTTTTCAGATACCAGAGGTAACAGTTACATTCACATGACTAAAATTGAGAGTAGGAGGCAGAGAGAATGTTAGTGCATTTTAGATTGAGTAAATAGGTAAAAATGTAACGAAGCATAATGAGAAAAGTGTACACAATCATCATTTGCTTTATGTTAATTCGCATTCTAAGGACAGGTTAGGCTTCCATTTTGAAGCGGGATATGGATTTTGTCCCCTTTATAAAATCAGTCCTAGGACTAACTGACAAAGTGATAAACAAACTTTTATTTTTGCTGTCCATGGTACTAGAAATCTTCATAGCCTAATTGAATGTAAATAAAAGTTTTTTATAGGCTACTGCACTTTTAAAATAGTCCAGTGAATAAAAAAAACATTTCTCAGTGACTAAAGTGAGAATAACCCCCTTGGTTCTATCTGACACTTGCGTGATTGGCAGACAAAAAGATAAGTTATGAGAACTTACCAATATTATCTTTTTGGAAGTCGGTTTTCCCCTGAAATTCGGGGAACAGAGCTACACACACTACGACCCATGAAACTTTCTTCTTAATTCTATTTTTGTAGTCCTCATGGGAACCATCCCAGATAATTAGTCGAGATCTTATAGCCTCAATCAAAATCTGCCATAGCTGAACACAACGAAACCTAAACACAGCACTGACCAAGGAGCAACTGGTAACATGTAATGTCACCTCACCTTTTGAAACAACGACGCACTATAGGGGCGCGCCTTACGATCGCCCGACGGACGGCGCGCACACTCGCGCCAAATAACGTTGTGTATAAATGGGTCCATATGCTCTAATGTAACTAAGGGCGGTCTCCGGGATCGCGTAATCTAATTGTGGCGTCGAGTACGCTCGTCGGGCGTCCGCTGGGCTCCATGTATAAATGCTACCGTTAAACGCAATGTTACTTCATTACGCGTGTCATCAGACGCGGGTAGCTCGACGCGTTGTATAAAAGGGGCCTAAAATGACAGTGTCAAGCAACGTGTAAACCGTACAGTATATACTGTCTACTCTTACGATTAGCGCTTAAGTAATCCGAACTTTGCGCCACCTCTAATTTAAAGTTTACCGTCTCACTCATTTGCAATAGTTATGATAACAACTTAATAACCGAGAGAAAAGCCATTACAAAGTTCTAGGCAATACTCATCCTTTTTAAATCAGGTGCAATTTTCCATATCTACATTGATAAACACTGGACTTACTATAGTTACTGTAAAAAACATTAGAGACTGGAATAACTATTTATCGGAACAGCACAAAAGAAAATCTACATTTGTCAAAAGGTATATTTCTCTATATGCGAGTTCATTCGCACGATGCAACTTTATTAAATTACGTATCTAAGCATCTTTAACCACATATAAGGTAGTAACGGTTAACTGAAAGTATTTTCTTCTAAAATATAATACTACAGCTAATATGTTCAATAAAAACGTGACAATTAAGTGAAAGTAATTCATTTATTCGTAACAGTACCAGAAGCATAAAATACTTACTCTCAAACGCTATTTAAACTATTTAAAAGTTATTTTAATTTCCGTGTGTTGGAAATTTTATATCAAAACTGAGAAAGAAATAAGCTTTTTAGTAACAAACAACATCAAAGGTTACTAAAGCCTTTACTCAAAATGCCTACGCTGTACTTCCTGACAAAATAACTTATTGAAAACGTTCTAACATTTTTACTGAAAATATTTAGCACATTTGTATACCAACCCTCCTATACGTTTGCGGAAAGCAAAAATATTTATTTCACCTACTTATTTTCTTTCTTGAATATGAGAGTATTAGAAATGAACTTTTCTGTTGGTGTATTGATTATTATGGAATCATTTTGATCTTTCAATTTCTTATACACCTGCATGGATTAGTGATTTAGCTGAAAAAGTTTCCTTCTCCCATCTCCTCTCTTACTTCCTCTTCATTTGTATAATTTTTTTGTAACTTTATAATCCTGTTCCACATTATAATTACATCAATACTTGTATTACATGTATTGATCTTGTGTGCTGATAGAGATATAGATTTTACGTTATAGCTATTAGTCTTTAGCGTACCTTTATCCTTAGTACTATTAGAAATTGTCAGTGCATTAATTCAGCACACCACAGTAAAAGAAACCCCTGTAGCTTTATAGCAGCCTAAGATATTAGTTGGTAAAGTACCGTGGGTATGCGTAGGGCTCAGAAGCTTATTTGCTAGTTAGAAATACAAAATAAATAAAATTGGGCACCACGAATTTTGATTTACCGTTAAAATTTAATATAGTTAAAAAATCGTCAAATCAGTCAAATCAAATAGATGAGAGCGAATTCAAAACAAATATGCTTATGTCTCAACAAAGTAACCAGAGGCAAATCTTAGTAAGCTTCATATGTAAAGTATTCCATTTGATAAACGTGTTAAAATATTTGGAGTGCTGCTTAAGTCCGTTAATACTCACATCAAAATTATTATCTTTCATAATTGCAATGTTCCTATTTTGGAAGAAAACGGTTTCACGCTAAATACTTAATTTGACATAATGTCAAGTTCTAAAATATTCAAAATATAGATCATGTCTATGTTAACACAAAATGGGGGTAAAAAAAAATCAAAACCGTCCACATATACTAATAGTGTATTACATCATAAGGGTGGTAAGTAGCCTATTACGCACCAATGTTGTAATTTACACCAGTTCATAACAGGCATTACCACCCGGGTTGTGTACTATGTTTTTTCTACTCCTATAGAGTATAAAAACAGTGACGTATGAGTAATACGTAACTACCACTCATTATGATTCTTATGACTTGTAAACGTTTTATAGACGTACCCGAGACTGTAATCAACGATCATATAAAAACAAATGATTGTATAAATGTATTATAGGATTGTATGGCTTATTTCAAATATCACCTTATAAGTTCGGAAAATTCGAACTAAAATAAACAGAACTAGTTGACGCGACTGGAATGAAACTTTACTAGATTAACAGAAGTTATTGCTTAAAAGTAATAATAAATGTAAATGTACTACACACTTTTATTTAAAGGTGGTATATATTTTCGTATTTCAAACTTGAAATTTATTGAAAAATTTTTCAGTTTACAATAATGAACGATTTAACACAATTAAATGGCTTAGAGCTTACACTAGGGCTTAGATACATATATGGGTTTTAATGTTGATACACTGCTTTCAATATATTCTATGCACAAAATTGTAGTGGCAGTTGAGGATTTATTTAACACAGAATCCAACTTTCTGCTACATTTTATGACTCCGTGCTCTTCAAGTGAACAGATTACCACTTGCATCGATTAGAATGGTGGCGGAAGTAATACCACAAATTAAAATAACTTATAATGATTATCTTGTTACATTGCAATTAAAAACATGTTCAATGTCTTCTATAATAATATTGAATATCCTAACCACCCCATTTATGAAATTATTATCGTATTTAAAGTTAGTTTTGTTTCAATTAATATAACAAAAAGTTGCAAAACCAATGTATAATGAATAACATTGTAATAAAAAAGGTGTGTCACGTATAATAAATTTTGAATATTAATAAAAAGTAATTAAAAGTTATAAAGTTAATGAAATAATAGGTTCTCCAAAAATACTGACCTTACACCACTTATAATTGTGCCTTTGGCTCATGTCGGTAGATTCATAGGGTTGGTTCAATAAAATGATTTGCTTGATTACCACTTACCATCAATAATGAAGAATGTAAAAATGAATGAAGTTAACTCGGGCATCAAATTGTTTTTTATAATATCGGAACAATTAAACCGACTTTACAAAAATGTAAAAAAATAACAATATACAGATTATGTTTATTGAATATTAAATGTAATGATGAAATAACGAAGGTCTTAAAATTATGCTTAAAATACTAAATAAAACACTACATAAATACCTTAGAAATTTTGTACACAAACTTTTCTTTTTGACAACCTCTGGTATTTAAATATGATACGGAGAGGTTAACAAGATGAAGTCATTCTTACGTCATCATGGTGCAATCTTGACATAATGTTATCAGCCACACCCCAAACTGAATTTATCTTTATAAAATCCGTACAAATTTCTTCTTAAAATTGTTAAATCCACTTCTTATTGCATTAATTGGAAGAATCCATACAAAAAATTTGCAATCATAAAACGAAAAATGTACGCAACAATACAATCAGATGCGTACTTAGGATTCAATTACGTTGTAAATTGAATTAATGATAAACGTATAATTAAAGTAAAGATGTTATAAATACGTAAAAAAAGAACCCAAAGAAAAACGCCTAAAGAGAACAAAATGCTTTAAATGTTATGTAAATGTATTAAAAATATCTCTTACCACCAAATTGATGGCGTTTCCACATAAATTTAGATAAAATCAAAAAGAAGCAGCTTCATGCTTCGACATTAAACAGGAAGTCAAAATGGAGGATTTCGAAGTAGATAATGCTGTTCTGCGCACAAGATATGATCAGAATACTTAACGCAGACGCGTTATGTATCAGATAAGAAATGAGTAAAAATTGAAAGCAGGATTATAAATCTTTACGAAAGTATGCACTATGTAGATACACAAATTAAGTTGCCTGCCTCATACCAATATCTCATTAATTAAAACTTTCTTGTATTTAGAACTAAGTGAAGGAAAGATCCTAAATTGAGGTATATTTTATACAACACTAAAAAAGAGTTGTTACAACATTATAAATGATTAATGCACCAAAAGTAGGTAGATACTTATTTTCAAAATAATCATAAGATGTACTATACTGAACAATATCTGGTTTAAACTTTATACATAAACATATTGCGAGATTAGATCATTTCCAAAGTTATTATCTAATAACTGATCCTTTACGTACTAAATAAACGTGCTTTCAACTGGAACGGACACCTTATATTAGGGAGACAATTGGTAAATTGTACAAACTATATTTAATTCACTGAATTATCAATCTACAAAATGTAAAATGTATCAAATCTTTTGCACCATCCATGAAAGGTATTTCCGATGTTATTTCTTTATGTACTTCACTTTTCTATATTGAAAATTATAATTTAGTGGAAAGTGGCAGTATGTTCTTATATGGTGTTTAAAAGTTTCTTTAAATAACAATATCAATACATGTTTACCTAAATTCACATTTTAAAACCCCTAAAAATTGAGGTTGATGCTAGGTTAATAGAACAAATCTGCTTGAACTACCAATCAAGTGTTGTTACTACTACCAATAGAATATATGTGCTCATACTTTAAAACCGCATTAATAAGTGTATCCATTTTATAAAATGATCATCACAATGCAATTGTAATATGTAATTTTTTCTTCTCGCCAAGCAATACAATGAGGTTAACTCAACTATTTCAGGGTTGTCAAATTAATAATTTTTAATTTTCCTTTAACTGTTATGTAGAGTTTCGTTATTCGTGTGTTACGTATGTACGAGTAGAAAAATGTATTTAAACTGCTAAATATTCCAAAAATACATTCATCTTCAGGTAGCTAAGAATAAAATTTAGAAATTCATGAACTTAAATTAACCAAACTTGCTAGGTGGAGGAAATTGGTTCATATAATTGACAGCTTGAACCAGTATATGCTAAAACATTACTTGTAACTGAATAGACGAACTTGAAAATGTTTAAAATAAAACTTGAGAACATTTAGAACTAACACTAAATATAACGGTAAAATTTAAAACAAACCGAAAATGCCTGAAAACCAACAGTCGGTTGTATGTTGTAAAAACCGAATATGGACATAAATATACAGTTAGTACAAATTAAGATCACATTAATCAAGAAATAGTAAATTGGAGTTTAAATTGAGAATTTCAATCCAGGATGGATCCGGACATAAAATGTGATTTAGAAATAGGATTAAAAAGGTGACTGTATCTAAACTAGGTGTTTAAAAGTTTCTTTAAATAGCAATATCAATACATGTTTACCTAAATTCACATTTTAAAACCCCTAAAAATTGAGGTTGATGCTAGGTTAATGGAACAAATCTGCTTGAACTACCAATCAAGTGTTGTTACTACTACCAATAGAATATATGTGCTCATACTTTAAAACCGCATTAATAAGTGTATCCATTTTATAAAATGATCATCACAATGCAATTGTAATATGTAATTTTTTCTTCTCACCAAGCAATACAATGAGGTTAACTCAACTATTTCAGGGTTGTCAAATTAATAATTTTTAATTTTCCTTTAACTGTTATGTAGAGTTTCGTTATTCGTGTGTTACGTATGTACGAGTAGAAAAATGTATTTAAACTGCTAAATATTCCAAAAATACATTCATCTTCAAGTAGCTAAGAATAAAATTTAGAAATTCATGAACTTAAATTAACCAAACTTGCTAGGTGGAGGAAATTGGTTCATATAATTGACAGCTTGAACCAGTATATGCTAAAACATTACTTGTAACTGAATAGACGAACTTGAAAATGTTTAAAAATAAAACTTGAGAACATTTAGAACTAACACTAAATATAACGGTAAAATTTAAAACAAACCGAAAATGCCTGAAAACCAACAGTCGGTTGTATGTTGTAAAAACCGAATATGGACATAAATATACAGTTAGTACAAATTAAGATCACATTAATCAAGAAATAGTAAATTGGAGTTTAAATTGAGAATTTCAATCCAGGATGGATCCGGACATAAAATGTGATTTAGAAATAGGATTAAAAAGGTGACTGTATCTAAACTAGGTGTTTAAAAGTTTCTTTAAATAGCAATATCAATACATGTTTACCTAAATTCACATTTTAAAACCCTAAAAATTGAGGTTGATGCTAGGTTAATGGAACAAATCTGCTTGAACTACCAATCAAGTGTTGTTACTACTACCAATAGAATATATGTGCTCATACTTTAAAACCGCATTAATAAGTGTATCCATTTTATAAAATGATCATCACAATGCAATTGTAATATGTAATTTTTTCTTCTCACCAAGCAATACAATGAGGTTAACTCAACTATTTCAGGGTTGTCAAATTAATAATTTTTAATTTTCCTTTAACTGTTATGTAGAGTTTCGTTATTCGTGTGTTACGTATGTACGAGTAGAAAAATGTATTTAAACTGCTAAATATTCCAAAAATACATTCATCTTCAAGTAGCTAAGAATAAAATTTAGAAATTCATGAACTTAAATTAACCAAACTTGCTAGGTGGAGGAAATTGATTCATATAATTGACAGCTTGAACCAGTATATGCTAAAACATTACTTGTAACTGAATAGACGAACTTGAAAATGTTTAAAAATACAACTTGAGAACATTTAGAACTAACACTAAATATAACGGTAAAATTTAAAACAAACCGAAAATGCCTGAAAACCAACAGTCGGTTGTATGTTGTAAAAACCGAATATGGACATAAATATACAGTTAGTACAAATTAAGATCACATTAATCAAGAAATAGTAAATTGGAGTTTAAATTGAGAATTTCAATCCAGGATGGATCTGGACATAAAATGTGATTTAGAAATAGGATTAAAAAGGTGACTGTATCTAAACTAGGTGTTTAAAAGTTTCTTTAAATAGCAATATCAATACATGTTTACCTAAATTCACATTTTAAAACCCCTAAAAATTGAGGTTGATGCTAGGTTAATGGAACAAATCTGCTTGAACTACCAATCAAGTGTTGTTACTACTACCAATAGAATATATGTGCTCATACTTTAAAACCGCATTAATAAGTGTATCCATTTTATAAAATGATCATCACAATGCAATTGTAATATGTAATTTTTTCTTCTCACCAAGCAATACAATGAGGTTAACTCAACTATTTCAGGGTTGTCAAATTAATAATTTTTAATTTTCCTTTAACTGTTATGTAGAGTTTCGTTATTCGTGTTACGTATATACGAGTAGAAAAATGTATTTAAACTGGTAAATATTCCAAAAATACATTCATCTTCAGGTAGCTAAGAATAAAATTTAGAAATTCATGAACTTAAATTAACCAAACTTGCTAGGTGGAGGAAATTGATTCATATAATTGACAGCTTGAACCAGTGTATGCTAAAACATTACTTGTAACTGAATAAACGAACTTGAAAATGTTTAAAAATAAAACTTGAGAACATTTAGAACTAACACTAAATATAACGGTAAAATTTAAAATAACCGAAAATGCCTGAAAACCAAACAGTCGTTGTATGTAAAACCGAATATGGACATAAATATACAGTTAGTACAAATTAAGATCACATTAATCAAGAAATAGTAAATTGGAGTTTAAATTGAGAATTTGGCATCCAGAATGGATCCGGACATAAAATGTGATTTAGAAATAGGATTAAAAAGGTGACTGTATCTAAACTAGGTTTTGTGAATGAAGATTTGTATTAAATAGCAATATCAATAATGTTTACCTAAATTCATTTTAAAACCCCTAAAATTGGTTGATGCTAGGTTAATGGAACAAATCTGCTTGAACTACCAATCAAGTTTTACTACTACCAATAGAATATATTGCTCATACTTTAAAACCGCATTAATAATGATCCATTTTATAAAATGATCATCACAATGCAATTGTAATATGTAATTTCTTTCACCAAGCAATACAATGAGGTTAACTCAACTATTTCAGGGTTGTCAAATTAATAATTTTAATTTTCCTTTAACTGTTTAGAGTTTCGTTATTCGTGTTACGTATATACATGAAAATGTATTTAAACTGTAAATATTCAAAATACATTCATCTTCAGGTAGCTAAGAATAAAATTTAGAAATTCATGAACTTAAATTAACCAAACTTGCTAGGTGGAGGAAATTGATTCATATAATTGACAGCTTGAACCAGTGTATGCTAAAACATTACTTGTAACTGAATAAACGAACTTGAAAATGTTTAAAAATAAAACTTGAGAACATTTAGAACTAACACTAAATATAACGGTAAAATTTAAAATACACCGAAAATGCCTGAAAACTAAACAGTGTTGTAAAAACCGAATATGGACATAAATATACAGTTAGTACAAATTAAGATCACATTAATCAAGAAATAGTAAATTGGAGTTTAAATTGAGAATTTGGATCCAGAATGGATCCGGACATAAAATGTGATTTAGAAATAGGATTAAAAAGGTGACTGTATCTAAACTAGGTTTTGTGAATGAAGATTTGTATTGGGATTATTGTGCTTACTGCAAGAGTAATGTTCAGATGTTCTAGTTTTACATTTCCTTGTTTTCTGGTATCAATATCGGGTGTGGAACAACACACGACTGAAATAATTTTAATAACAATATTTTTATTATTTTATCATTTCGAAAATAGACCACATTGTAATAACAAATCTATGTCAAACTAAATCTATAATCTAGATGCTAACTTAAGAAAAATTGCAAAGCCGCAGGATTCTATAAAAATATCGATAATAGAGTTTAAGCATTTCCAATCATATTTATTTCATTTTTGCACTTATTTAGCTTTATATTACAAAACTTCGTTTTTTTTTCTTATAATATTAATAATTACTCAGATATTGAAAAAATTTTAACCAACACTTAAATTCTACCTTAGGAATTATTTTGCCGCTAAATCAAAAAATTCCATAGAACATAATTAATCTATATGTTTAAGGGCTACATCTAGGTACTTTAATACCTTTGAATTATGCAGCTGTTTTAGAAATATTTGACAAAAACTAAAAACTGCCCCTATTAACCCCCCTCTCCTCCCGCTGGATTTCTCGCAAAATCTAATCAGCTTCAATAGAAACGAAACCAACCTTAAATGCAATATTTTAAGTACATATGTGTTTTCGTTGTCGAGTTATTGTGGGGATTAACGCACATCCATGCATACACACAATGGCATCCACGCTCGTACGCACGCACGCACGTACGCACGCACACGTACGCCCGCACGAACCAACACACGTACGCACGCATGCACCTATCCACACACACGCACACACACACACGCACAGAGATGCACACACCCACGCGCACACACTCACGCACTCACGCGCGCACGCACACGCACACACACCCACACACGCACGCGCACATGTACACGCACCATCACACCCATCTGCACAGGCGCACGCACGCGAACTTACCCGAACGCACGCTCGCACTAACGCACGTACGCACGCACGCGCTCACACACGCACACACACGCATATCATGACCGATCTTAGCGAAACTTCACCAAACGTTGTAAAATGAGCTAATAAGTCGATTTAGTGATAGTGAGAAAAAAATCCATTGCATAACCTTCTATACCTACATATACAGTATGTCCCCGGATCGACTTTAAAAGAGCGAAAATTCTCAGAAAACTTCATTCTTGCTGATTTGCCCTGCTTGTTTTCAAACCCCCGAAACACAAATTACTTGCTATTTAACTCAAACGGTTCTCGAGATAATATCATTTTTCTTGAAAAATTCGAGTTTTTCGTAATTTTTTGAAGTAAATTGATTTGTTTCAAAGGAAAAATCAAATTGGTCTCACAAGTTTTAATTAATAAATTTAACAATTGATGGTAAAATGAAATGAAATTCTCAAAAAACTGAATTATTAATTTTCTATTCGAATAATACTCCTCCTTTTTCCGCACAGATTTCAATGCGAGCTCTGAATTCATTGAAACTGCGCCTTATTTCTTCGATTGAAAGGGACTGGACAGCATTCCGTATCCTATTTTTCAATTGCTCTTCATCATTGTCTAATGGCTCACTGTACACAATTTGTTTTAAACGACCCCACAGATAAAAGTCCATTATTGTGAGATCAGGACTTCTCGGCGGCCATAAAATAGGACCATCTCTTCCTATCCAGTTATCATGGAACTGTGTATTGAGCCACTGGCGAACAGTACCGTCATAATGAGCAGGGCACCCATCGTGCTGGAAGAACATTTCAATTTGGTAGTTCAATGGCAATTCATCCAGTTTGTCAGTTAAAAAATTTTGCAACATTTCCAAATATGAATAACGGTTTAAATTTTGATCAAAAAAATATGGGCCAATAATTCCATGGTACGAAACCGCACACCACACATTATCTTTTTTCAAACATTGTCTGCGACTAGCAATTCGGAAGTTTGGATTCGTCCTACTCCAGTAACGGCAATGTTGGGAGGAAACGACTCCGTTAGTTAAAAAGGTCGATTCATCGGAGAACATTATTCGTTTATGAAAATTGGAATCTTCCAAAACTCTATTGCCCATTTCCAAACAAAAATCCAGACGTTTGGCTTCATCACCGTTCTCTAAAGTTTGCCTAAATTGCGGCTTAAATGGTAAAATTTTGTTCTCCTTGAAGATTCTTTGTAAATGAGATTTACCTATCCCAATTCGTAGTGCTCTCCTTCTTAAAGACAACCTTGGAACTTCTGTTGCGGAATGAACGGCGAGAACAGTAGCAGCATCTTCTTCATCGAACAACTTCTTTGGCTTCCTTAGGTTTAAAACCGAGCCTATTTGACGGAATTTAGTTTCCAAGTTTTTTGCTCCGGCATTCGAAATGGCAACCTCCGGGTATTTTTGGTTGAATTTTCTGATAACAACTCGGTAGCGCTCTTCCCCAGTTCCGTAACATTGAATTAGATAAATTCCTTGTTGTAAAGTCAACATTACAGCATACAATTCAAATTAGCATGAATTAATTTGCAGTTCAACAGAATTATCACATTTGACAATTTCTGTCAGTGGTGTTTTTTAATGAAATCCGCCTACATGTTACTTCTAAAAATTAGGATTTTTCAAGAAAAATAATATTATCTCGAGAACCGTACGAGTAAAATAGAAAGTAATTTGTGTTTCGTGGGTTTGAAAACAAGCAGGGCAAATCATCAAGAATGAAATTGTCTGAGAAATCAAAAATAAGAGAATTTTCCCTCTTTTAAAGTCGATCCGGGGACATACTGTATATAAATGTAGGTTGGAAGGTAAAGAGTTTACAAACACATGACACGAGTATGTTTCATTTCTCATGGAGTTTTATGACAACTGACGCGTTTGTGAATGTAGCGTACAAATTTCACAATTATAAATGCATTGCGTGACCTTAAATGTTCCAATTTCTTTTATGTTATTATATAGTTTGTTCAAACTCAATTGTTCGTTTCTCGAATGACATTGCGAAATTAGTCGTAGATCTCTCTGGAACTTCCTTTTCTTTCTCTCTTCTAATTATTTTCGGAATTTTGACGTTAATGGGTAGAACAACTTGCAACTAAAATGAGATTTACCAAGATAATATGAATTTTGATTGAGCAAAATAAGGGAACATTGCTACGTCTAGTAGAAGAGTCAAAAGCGTTTCTTGTCATTTTGACAAATTTAAATGTCACTACAAAGAACCAATTCTAAAGCTTATCCAAATAATCAAAAACAAGTTTGAATTAAAATGTTTGTGCGTTTTGAATTTTTCAAACCTTCAATTTTGACTACAAAGGTGGAAAAATTTTAGAAGGTACAATTAAAAAATTATTTGGTTGGATTACCGAAACATGATCAAAATAACCGACAAAGATTTTTACATTTTTATTGTACGTTCAATTTGCAATATCCAAAATTGATTGTTAATTCAATAACAAACGCGATTAACATTTACATTTTTACAGGACAAACCCATCGGCTCGTCCACATCATAAAACATTGTATTAAGGAACAATACATCCCAAATAAATCGGCTAAACTCAATGGAGGGGTGATGGGGCGTAATATAAATTATTGCGGCGTTAATAAAAATTGTTTCACAGGGATAGTTGTAGTTGGGTAAAATAATTTGTAAGTCGGGTAAAATGTAAATGAATACAGGATATGAGGACCGTCTAGATAAGCTACCAACATAGCTATCAAATAGACAGAAACACAGATTCCATGTTATAAAAATGTTTGTGCTTTCATGAGATTTCATTAAAAAAAGTTTTAAATAGTAAAATTGTCCTTAAGTTGAATCACTTCAATTCGCATACCAGAAATAAACGAAGACTAATTACTCACAGGTCATCTACAAGGACAGCCACTAGGATGCTAACCGTTAGATGCCTACTCAAAGGTCACCTTCGATAACCCCATCCTATTCAGATGACGCTCTACGGAATGGCTGTATTCCTTCTAGTCAAGTTAAAAAACTTAGTTGTGAGGATACTAGTTCTTTAAAATGTTACACAAGTATTAATATATATCCCAATAGCTTGATGTCGTTGCTAATAAGATTCCGTGAATTTTCCTTGTTTTTATTGCGTTACACCTGTACTTAGATACGATGTCGATTTACCTTCATAACAAAATAAACTGTCCCCCTGTTATATTTTAGTATTCTTGTTTACGTAATCCCCTCTTAACTTAGATGTAATGCTCAATGAGATTTCTCTCACAACCTGTAACTGGTTCAAATGGCGTTAGAAGACACATGGCAAATAACCAAAGGTGCAAACTAGCTTATCGTGAGGTATTGGATTTTATTAAAATTTTGTATATACGGTGATACGGTAATGTCTGATCGAGTAATGATTTCGACCCCACCCTGTCTTGTTGCTCTTTTGTTTGAATCTAGTTTTTAATTATACCTTAGAAACAATTGTTCACAAACCAATAAAGTAAAACCCAGCGTTCAACCTTAAACAAGAGAAATTTAGTATCTCAAAATATACATGTATAAACTACTAACCAATTTTCGTAGATACGTCTGCCACACACATAAACATGTAACTTTTACAAAATATAAAGACCTGGTGATGCATACTTTATATTCCTTAAAAGACGAAAAGTTCAATATTCTTTATTTTAAATCAAAACAATAATAGCACTTGAATAAATTTACCTTATGTTTTCAGTTCACTAAGAACAGTAGAGGATGTCTGGATCTCGTTCTCGCTTTCCTCGCTCGACACGATGTCGGCTGTCATCAGCTACAATCGTTTAACCCCAATCTATTTTACTGCATTAACTGAAGGCTGGATATAATCTCCGTCAACAGAGCTCTAAGTAAATTTTTGGGAACACGAACTACAAAATACGTTACTAACAATAACTTCACCGTCAAGATACCACGAAAAAAACATTATAAAATGATATGTTTTTGTCTCCTCTAAACTTTGAAAAATCGACTCTAATTTAACCTATTATAAAAACCACAGTTGTCCACATACTATTTTATTTTTATCAGAACTGAATCTGAATCTGCAAATCTACGCTTTCGTAAACTAATTTTAACTACAAAGAAGCAAATTTCATATGACGTAATTTCAAATCAAGCTAAACTATAAATTAACGATTACTTAAAAATAAGATTATATACTATGTACTAATAATATTAAATTTAAAATGCAAGGGCTCGATGGCTCAGTACAAGTAGGCAAACATTGGGGGTGGGCTAGTAAATCTAGAATTTTAAGTATGATGTTGTGAGCAATAATTGAGTAAAGAATAGTTAAGAGAATGGACGCCACGTATTTCTTGGGTAGTTGTCGTTATAGTTATAGCTTCTAGTTCGAAATACGAAGAACTAATAGCTTATAGGTGAGTGACAAATAAGTAGGCAAAATGGGGTTAACTAATTTATAATGAACTTCAAAATAAATGGTAACATGAATATACAAATTCTACAAATAAGAGGGGTACCCGTAGGGGTAGATTGTAATACAAAGGCTAAGTTAAATATTGAGTTAATATAACAAGAATGATTGAACCCAATTTTCCTTATATGAACTTTTAAGCAAAATGTGCAAAATCAGTTACGTTGTCGTTCCAAAATATTCAGGTTTCGGTTTACTCGAGGTGCGCAAGCGATTAAGTACATCAATAATCTTACCTGAATAACTATCCTTCGGTGTCGTTTCCTTGCGTAAGTAGCGTTGGCCGAAGCAATACGAGCTAGATGAGAAAAAACAATAACAAATCGGACCATAAGCAATACGTTGGTCCGAGAAATGAATGCGTTAATTACTGAATGATTATCGACAGGTTCGAATACTGAAGTTAATACAATAAATTATGTTTGAATAGGCAAGCAAGTAGTTCAAAGTAAATGTGATTTACAAATTTAGTAACAATTCAAGCTTAAGAATATGAATTTAGAATAGACATAAATAGGCAAATAGTTAGTTAGATTTTGAAATATAAATTATGACTGTACAGTATAGATGGCGTAAAACGCAATCTTTGAACTTAAGGAAGTAAAATGAGAATTTACTAACATGAATAATTTCGGCGGGGCAAGTTACTTAATAGTTGAATAATAAATTATTAGCAATCTTGAGGTGAAAGGACTGCAGTTTTCTGCAGAATTTCTTCGATCGAAGCGTGAATCGATGGAAAATTAAAATGGCAGCGGCGTTATTGGATGATGACGGCGTTTGATGACGTAGCGAAGTAGTAAAAAAGCTGATAAAACACGTACTAAAACGCTTCGGAAGAAGAGGTCATTAGGTGACGAAATTATGCAAAAAGAAGTACTGACCTTGTAAGCTGGTAGCCACAAGCGTTTAAGTAGATATTAAGAAAACAACACTCTTGAATGCTTTAAAGACGTAAATATCACGTTAATTAAGTGACGAGAACTAGCATAAGGTTCAGGCACAAAACTATTTGGTCGTTGAACGATAAATCCGAAAATGTCCGTTTCTATAAGAAAATCGCGTCAAACGAATAGCGGTTCAAGTGGGTCGCGAATTAACAATTTTCTAGGCACACCAACGGGCAGGAAACAAGAACAAAAAAAAACGGAAGCAAGGGTTCGAGACTAACGAACACAAATGCACCAATAGAAATTAAGTAAAATGTATTTGTACGCCATCCGACGGTAAAAGTAAAGACGAATGATTCCATAGAGTAGAGATTATAGAAATGTAACCAATTTATATAAGAACATAACAATCTATTCGCAGAATTCGGGAGATAAGGTTTCTGTCTTCCGCTAACGTATATATCAACCAATGACAGTAGTCCAACCTTCTATCGTTGGCGGCGGTCATAGCTTGGTGGAGCTTAGTACGATAAGAATGTAACCTAAGACAGCTTACGTAATACATGTGTGTGTGTTTCAAAAATCAAAAATTGAATTTCACATATTAGTAAGGATAATTATTCATCACCTGTGTTCTTTCAAAATTCAATGCTATGTATTCCCAGGAACGTTTAAATCTCTTGAAATTACTCTAACACTTAGCTGGAGGGTTGGACTCCACAAACTCTAAAATATTTATGACCTTTTCGTCAGTTTTTTGGGTACCCGTCTACCTTATGTAGGGCGGAGAACACTAAACAAGTAAATATTCAAATACCGTATTGGCGTCTCTGGGGATACCGCTATGCATTCAACCATTCAACATTCAAAATAAATCCTAATAATATCGTCACCGTCTTGAACTGACAAAAACATTTTAAAAAAATCTTCTACATTAACACTGCGAACGCGACAAATTAATATTTTACCATTAAAATTGTTAAATCTTTGATATTAGTAACGTTTTGTTTCCAAAGCTTACTTGATATTCAAAGAAAACCGCTTACTGCATTAATACAAGCATTAATGATTGATTCTTTTAATATGGCGAAATTAATTAAAGTAGGTTAAAATCATGGAATCTAATGTTAGGTTTTCTAACGATTTATCAATATACCAACAATTATAGCTTAAAAAAAAATTAAACAATTGACATTAACATCCAGTTGAGAATTTTGGGCCGTTAAACGAGTATATGGTTCTCTTGTTTTATTCATATTTTGCTAATATATCCACTTTAAAATGAGATATGCAGTTGTGGTTTTCGCCAGTGTTTTAGGCTCCTTTCACTATATCTGCCTTTGTAAAAACGTACATATTGCTGCGTTGCCATTTTAGTTCACTTAATTCGGTTAAGTCAAACCGGAGTTGAGCATTTTTCAAAATAAAGATGTAACCTTTGTCCACCACTTTATTTGACAAATGACAATGATGACACTTGAAGCTTTTTTGTTAATAAAACTGAACGTTACAATAATAATATTTTTGGACGTACCTTTCGTGTCATTTTTTGGGAACGAAATTATAATGTTTAGGTGCCACCGTTTACACCCCCTAGCGGTTGTCTCAGAGGCTTGAAAATATTTTCCAGACACTTATACTAAACATTTTTTTTTTTTGAAATTGTGAGATATAGCCGGTTGTAACCGTTGCAACGCTACCGAATACATAATACGAGTACATCTGACAAATTCATCGTGGAGTCATTTCCAAACCTGTATTACTTGCGTAATTTTGGTGTCTTTGCGATTTTAGTTGAATGATATTGATGATTCTGTTAAATATTCTCAGAAATTACTGCATCTAGCGTTGACAATTACTTTAGAAACGATGGTGTTTACGAAGAAGCAGTGGTTGTAGGATAAGGTGTTACATCATGAACAAGTGATATTATAGTTTGTTTGTTTCAATTAAAGTAAATTTGTTAAATGAAAAGATATTATTAAGTGAAGTTTATCGACGTTCTTTAATTGTAAGAAATTGATTAAAAAATTAGATAGAAATAATTTGACATTATCCCTTTTCAAACGTGGACAACGATTTCAATAATTAAACATTAGTCCCAAGCAAATGTTTTCGGATGAAATTGTTTAGAACATCAATTTTGACCTGAAATAAGTATTTGAGTGTAAGACTTTTCATGAAATGTGACGTTTTTAGAGAAAGACATATCCAAGTTTTGAGATTAGGTACAGTTGTTAAAGATAAATATAAACGGAGATATTGATTTCAAGAGTTTGAAGAAGAGAAGCTTAAAATGTAGGAAATAAACTGGCAAGTAGCAGAATATAGGTTAATCAAGTTATGTGAGTTAATTAATTTTGGTGTTGAATAATTTATGTGTGTAAACGTCAGAACGTTTAAGTCACAACCAAAATAAATAAAGAAATGTAGTTTCACGTATGTACTTACCCATAACAAAATTAAAATTAGTTTTAATATAATATAATGTAAATAAGGGTAAAGTACTTTGTAATTAATTAATTGAACAAAGGCAATAAATAAAATGAATTTCTTATTAGTTCTTTGGTTTGAATTAAATATTGTCTATATTTTGCATTACTACGGAATGCATAAC
Organism: Vesta saturnalis; assembly: GCA_036346205.1. Classification (NCBI taxonomy): domain Eukaryota; kingdom Metazoa; phylum Arthropoda; class Insecta; order Coleoptera; family Lampyridae; genus Vesta; species Vesta saturnalis. The sequence continues at coordinate 5,682,857 of JARFJB010000307.1, forward strand.
GATCTAATCCACATTATGCAGTCACAGATATTGTCATGGCTCCGTCTATGTGTGTCCAGGCTAACTTAAAAACTATTAAAGACTTAGGGATACATAACGATCAGCACTTAATCAAGTTGTGCTTTTAACATTTTTCATTAAAAACTTTCAACGGGAACGTTTGAAAACTTGTTAAGGTACCAATAAAACTACGCCAACCGGTTTTAGGTTCGACTTCTGGCTGGACGACCTAAAGAGTCTTTAGACTTGGCGGTATGCAAGTGTATATAGAGTTAATAAATCATTATAGTTGCCGCTCTCAACCCCCGTTTAGGGTCGACGAAATACAAATAATGGCCTTTATTACGAATAAAACATACTATTGTTTCTTCAAACGTCGGTTAGTTGTAAAAAATATGTGGTGTGGAACTCAACACGACCTTCCAACCGGTCTAAATAGAAATTAAAAGAAATGAAATCATTTTGATAACAATTCTTTTATGATAATTATGCAACCTCCTTTATAAGCTCATTACGAGAATAGGCAACATTGTAAGCCAAACAACATTCAGATGCTAACTTTATGTCAAACATGAAGTAATTTTAATTATAATTCATGTCAGGTACATTAGGTTAACAAATATCTTTAAACGTGCAGAACAAAACAACACTGTATAAACAATGAACAATAATCTATGTCACACAGACGTTATAAAACTTTCAGTGTAATTATGTAACACAATACATATTAAACGTGACAGAATTCCAAAGCACGCAACACTGTAATAAGATATCAATAATCTAGTGTTAACCATTTTCATTTATTTCATTAATTTTAGACACCTTGTATATTAAGAAACTTTATAAAAAAATTGTATAAATTAAATTTTCTTTAAAAATATATCCAAACCTTTTCCTTTATAAATATCAATAATACAGTTTAACCATTTATCATCTTAGGTATTTATTATATTTTAGACAACTATGCAGTGTATTTAAGAAATTTGATAAAACAAAAACTTGTATAAAATTACCCCAATTTTACTTCTACCAAAACCCATCACTCCAAGCGAATGAAATACAAACTTAAATACAAAATTTTAAGATGTAGGCGTTTTCGTTCTGAGTGATCATGGATACTAACGTATATCCACTAGACACAACATCCAGACATCATGGCTCAATCTGGCGAAACTTGCCAAAAGTTGTAAAATGAGCCATAAGTCGATTTAGCGATAGTAAAAAAGTCCTGCATAACGTTCTTCACCCCAGGTTTACAAACCTCCATCAGTCCAAGCGAAATGAAATCAAACTTAAATTCAAAATTTTAACATGTGGCATTTTAGTTCTGAGTGACTGGATACAACAGTATATCTCACACAGATTTCACATGCACCTCTCAGAATCTATTGGTTCCGAATCCTAGAAGCGTTAACTTGGTCCACAACAGTTGTACAATATAATCATAATCGATTTAGCGATACGTAAAAACAGTCTCTTGCATTCAGAAGTTCTTTCACTCCAGGTCTTCTTATCCGTTCACTCATACACATCAAGAATATCAACTTTTAATTCACCCATATTAGCCATGATATAACACTGTTTGACATTTTATCGTATTAAACCACGTACTGGATACAAACAGGCTTCCTCTCAACGTACACAAAGAATGTTCAGCAGGTGTTCACCATTCTCATTGGTTTATTGGTTGCCGAAACTTTGCCTAGAACAAACGTTACTATGGCTCTCTGTACACCCACCCATCCGTTCATATCCCCAATATAATCACTCTTTCGTTTGGCTTAATACGTTCAACACGTTCTCTACTTCATTCAGAAGTTCTCACGCTCCTGGTCTCTTTCTCCATTCACCGGTGCATAGCATGCAATAAGAAAAATTCTTCGAAACTCCACTTTCATTCTAACCCATATTACCCGGGGAGATACTAATTCGTACTGTTTAATACATCTTTTCGCTCTTTCACTTATGATCACCCCAGCTCCTTTTGCACCATGCACTTCCGTCTCAACTGGTGAAAGACACAAAAGTAATGCGCGGAGCGGAGTGTGGATCGGACCACTTTTTGGTTGTATCGAGAGTGTGTTTAGGGCAAAAGTGGGTGTGGAGAAGGAAAGCAAACGTAGTGCGAACGTCCAGAATTAAGGTTGACAAACTAGTAGGTAATGGTGCGAGAATGAAATACGTAGATGCTGAGAATAAAGAGTTGAATGTGAATGAAACAGTGTGGAACGAACAAATAAAAGACACTGGCGTTGAAAGTGCATGGATAAGCTTGAAAAACTCTGTTGTCAATTGTGCCGTGCGAATATGTGGAAGAGTGATTGTAGGTAACAGAAAAATGTGCTTGGTGGAATGAGTCGGTAAAAAGGCAGTAAGTAAGAAAAAGATGCGTACATGGCAATGATTGCTGCAAAAATGAGACTGAGAAGAAACGATTGTATGAGGTGTACAGATTAAGAAACAAAGAAGCGAAGGAGGCAGTGAGAATAAGTAAAGAGGAAGTGATGGCTGTAGAAGGAGAGAAAATGCAGAATGATTTTGAGGGAAACAAAAAACTCTTCTGGAAATGGGTCAAAAATACAAAACGTGGCCCAAAACAGAATGCTGCAGGAGTGATGAATGATAGAAACGAAATAGTATGGGATAATTGTGAAGTGAGGAAATGCTGGCAAGAATATTTCGGAAAGCTGTACAGTAGTGAGGAAAGTAAGACTGAAGAGTTAAATAAGGAGATTATAGAAGAAATGATGAATAAATGAGGTAGAGAAAACGGTAGGAAGGTTGAAAAACGGCAAGGGAGCAGGCGTAGATGAAATCGCTGGTGAAATGCTCAAGTATGGTGGTGCAAAGCTTATACGAAGATTGCGTTAATTATTCAATGTATGCCTTATGTGTGGAAAAGTGCCGAGTGATTGGAAGAGAGCGATCATTGTACCATTGTATAAGGGTAAGGGGAACAAGAGTGATTGTAAGAACTACAGAGGAATAAGCTTGCTCAGCGTACCTGGTAAAGTTTTTGGAAGAATACTTATTGATAGAGTACGAGAAACTACACAATCTAAGATGTGGGATGTGCAAGGTGGCTTCATGCCAGGGAGAGGATGTGTCGATCAGATGGTTGCTCTCCAGCAGGTGATCGAAAAGTGTTTAAAGGTAAAAAGGAAGTTGTACTGTGCGTTTGTAGATCTGAAGAAAGCATATGACAGAGTGAATAGAGAGAAGATGTGGGAAATATTAAATGAATATGGCGTAAATAAAGGTCTAATAAATGGAATAAGGGCAGTATACAACGGTAGCCGGGCATGTGTTAGGGTGAGAGGAAGTGTGAGTGAATACTTTAATATTGAGCAAGGAGTGCGACAAGGCTGTGTGATGTCACCGTGGTTGTTCAATATATACATGGATAAATGTCTTAGACAAGCATGTAACGATACAAATGGTGTAATGGTTGGTGACATAAATGTACGACTTCTGGTGTATGCAGATGACACAGTCTTATTAAGTGACAGTGCGGATGAGCTGCAAACCGCTCTGAGGAAGTTTGATACAGTCTGTGAGAGCATGGACCTAAAGGTAAACGTGTACAAAACTAAGATTGTGGTGTTCAATCGGGAAGGTGAAAAGGAGAGTAGAGTATTTACTCTGCAAGATGAAATTGTGGAGCAAGTGGACGAGCTGGTGTATCTCGGTAGAATGTTTACTGCAAATGGTACAATTGAGAGCGAGGTTGGACGAATGGTCAATGCTGGAAGGAAAGTGATTGGAAGTATGTGGACGATAATGAGAAATGAAAGCATGAGTCTAGCTGCGAAACGAGCAATCTATAATGGCGTATTCGTCCTGTCAGTACTGTATGGAAGTGAGACATGGGTATGTCAAAAAAAGCACGAAAGAAAAATAAATGCCGTGGGTATGAGATTTCTGAGAAGCGCATGTGGTAAAACGAGGCGGGACAAGATAAAAAATGAATGCATAATGAGGGAGTGTGGTGAGGAAAAGACTACGATGGATAGATATAAAAGTTGTACATTACGTTGGTTTGGTCACATTGAGAGAATGAACAACGCAAGATTAACGAAACAAATATATGTGGGTGAGGTTAGGAGAAAGGCCGGGCCTGTTAGGCCGCGTAAAACTTGGCTGAATGTAGTAGAATCTATGATAAAGGAAAGAAAGATAAGGAGTTTTAAAAACAAAAGGACATGTCAGAGACTATGTATGAATCTTGCGGAAGCTAGGGAGGTATGCGGAGATAGGAAAGCATGGAGAAAGATTGTGAATGAAAAATAAATAAGAGGCAGGGATTGTTTTGCCTACCCCGCAAGGGAGTGGCGTGAAGGTTAAGTAAGTAAGTAAGTAAGCATAACGTTCTATACTTACATATGTATACAACGTGTCCAAGATAAGGAGGGCCAGTACAGGGATCTCGAGAACCGTAAAAGATACGAAGTCGGTTAAATAGGAAGGAAGTTGCGCATTTTGGTGCTTAACAAAATGCTTTTTTGAAATCTAAAAAATTTCGATTGGTTCCGGAGATATCCGCAAAAAACCGAAATTTTGCAAAATCGTTTTAATTTTTTACTGGGTTTGTTTCAAGAGGAATTTTAAAATAAGTGGTATTTTCTCATAGCCATTTTTTCATCTCTACAAGATGGCGTTATTGAATTTGAAATCAGACGTTTCGTCTTTGACCGACCATCATCAACTTCATTTTCTTAAATACGGCTCTGATTTTCTAACATCAAATTGTTTCAATTCTGAATTCAACAATGTACCACACTTCACGGTTTAGGTATGTTTTAGACCTTATTTGAGTATTATTAAAAGTTTTACTCGAATCGAAGCTACATTGTAAAATCTCTCATAAATTTAATTATTTCAGCTATGTCAATTTATCGAAAAATCACTTTTTTTTTAGGTTTACAAATAAATTAGTTATTAGCAATAGTTTTTACAATAAGTATTTACAACAAAGGATATTACAAAAATAACAACGAAACTAGTATGAAAGAGTAGAATTTAAGTTCATAGGATGTGTTCGAAGTGTTGCCCTCATTCTCTAAACATGAATAGCATCTCATAACTGTAGCTTCTAAAACATTAATCAGCATAACTGGTGTTATACTTTGAAAAGCTTGAAGCACCAATCTTCTGAGTTCTTGTTCTGTTTCAAAATTTTCCTTATAAACATAATTTTCGACATATCCCCAAACAAAGAAATCTAATGGAGTAATGTCGGGTGAACGTGCTGGCCATGGAGTTTCAGAATACGTGCTTATAAGTTTTCTTGAAAATTTATTTAAAAGATACTCATTAACAGCCCTTGAATTATGTGCAGGCGCACCGTCCTGTTGGAACCAATGGTTGCGAATTTCTGCTAGAGATAAATTATCCAGGGCTTCTTCCAAGTCATTTTGTAGTAAATTGAGGTAATGCTCAGAGTTTAAATTATTATGGTAAAAAAATGGTCCTATAATTCGTGTTTCCACAATTCCGGCCCACATATTGAATCCAAAACGATGTTGATATCTTGTTTCTTTAAGTAAGTGTGGGTTTTCTGTGGCCCAGTAATGAATATTTCGTCTATTAAAAATCCCATTTTTAGTCACCATGCTCTCATCAGAACATATTATCTGATAAGTAAAAGCTTCATTTTCATGACATTCTCGTGTGTACCATTCACAGAATGTTCGACGCCTTTCTGCATCACCGGGCCTAAGTTCTTGACAAATTCTGTATTTGTATGGATAAAATTTTTGTTTTTTTAGAATAAATTGTGCTGTCGATTTCGCCACACCAACGTTTTGTTCAATTTTCCGAGTTGATATTCCGCGGTTCTCTATAACTGATAATAATACGTTGTTTACTTTTTCTTCATTACTAGGCTTTTGTCGAGAAAGTACAGGTTTCTTAAACGCACCGTATTCTATAAGAATAACTACTAACTTACTAAATGTCCTTTTATTTGGCTGCCTCCTTTCCGGATATTTATTTAAACATATATGTTCCGCTGCATAACAGTTTCGGTTACTTAAAATGAAACAAGTTATCATATCAAATTTCTCTTCATTTGAATAAAGTTCCATATTTCAAACAAAATGCAAGAAAAACGTTTTTAAAGAAAATAATTTCACAGTAAATGTCAAATTAAATACATCTCTGGGATGTTCATTTTTTTTCAAAGCCTACTTACTTTCTTTCAAATAGATGTAGAAATGTGATAGATACCTGAGACATTGAAACGTATTAAGATCGATGCAAAATTCGACTCCTTGATGTTAGATTTATTGTTATCTTTTTATATCTTTTATTGTTAATACCTGTGCGTGTTTAATACTTATTAATAATTATTGATTATCTGCCTTATTTATTTGTAATCTTTAATAAAAAGAACGTAAATTTTATTGTTCTTTATTGTTAATACTTACTATTGTAAAAAGTATTGTTAATAACTTATTTATAGTGTTTTTTCGATAAATTGAAATAACTGAAATAATTAAATTTATGAGAGATTTTACAAGGGAGCTTCGATTCGAGTAATACTTTTAATAATACTCAAATAAGGTCTAAAACATAAATAAACCGTGAAGTGTGGTACATTGTTGAATTCAGAATTGAAAGAGCTTCAACAATTTGATATTAGAAAATCAGAGCCGTATTTAAAAAATGAAGTTGATGATGGTCGGTCAAAGACGAAACGTCGATTTCAAATTCAATAACGCCATCTTGTAGAGGGAAAAAGTGGCTATGAGAAAGTACCACTTATTTTAAATTCCTCTTGAAACAAACCCAGTAAAAAATTAAAACGATTTTGCAAAATTTCGGTTTTTTGCGGATATCTCCGGAACCAATCGAAATTCTTTAAATTTCAAAAAACATTTTGTTAAGCACCAAAATGCGCAACTTTCTTCCCATTTAACCGACTTCGTATCTTTTACGGTTCTCGAGATCCCTGTACTGGCCCTCCTTATCTTGGACACGTTGTATGTAGGTTGGAAGGTAAAATAAAGATAAAACAAAGATTAAAATTTCTCATTTAAAACAGTGTTGCATTAATACTGCATAGCCCGTGTATGAAACAAAATATCTATAATTAGCTATGCATCTCCTTAACTTATAGCAAAAACTTAGATTAGCCAGGGGTCTTTGAAAGCCTAGATCGTTAATTAGGACACAACAATAGGTAGCTGAGCCAATGTGTGTATAATAAAATCATGTGGGACAGATACTCAGAGAGAAACAGTGTACTGAAACATATACTAGAATTCAACCGTAATCCAAAGGCATAACTATTGTTTTAAGTAGTTTAATCAAATTTTACTGAGACTTTAAACAACGCTTAGCCCATCAGAGAGTCACAAAATATTATCACAAGTAGTTTCAGCTATTCTGATTATAACGGCCAGGTTAAGGAATTAATTTTCAAGCGAATAAAACTTATTCACCAATCGTATATCTTAACATCGATCTACCATAGTGTTAGGGGCCAAATGTTTTATAGTTTCGGACAAATACTATACCTTGGGCATGGTATTGAAAGGTTGTATTCAATACACAAGGATAAGAATATGGCGAATTCGCTTTAAAAAGAGTACACAACGATATAAACAGCTGGTTTGATGCAACCACTCCATCTTCCAACCTACGAACTGGAAATTAAAAGAAATGAAATAATTTTAATAATAATAATTAATTTAGAATAATCATGAAACCCTTTTGGTAACACGTTCATAACACAAATAGACAAATTTTCAAAAACTACGAAAAGAATCAGTCAGATAGACGTTTCAGCTTTCATGTCAGATAAAGGTTAATATACGTCTAGATTCTAACTTAAAGAGATTTCCAAAACCGCCCGCTGCCCTAAAATAACATCAATAAGCATCAATCTTGTTTAATTAATTTTTAGGCCTATTTGACATTGCAATAAAAAACTTCAGAAAGAAAAGTAATGCAAAATGAAATTATCTCTCAAAAATCTGTTTACACCATTTCATAAAGTTGATCGCTATTCAGCTATTGTGAATTGCCTCCTCGATAGCTCATTTGGAAGAGCCCCACTCTAGCAAAGCGGAAGTAGTGAGTTCAAGTCCCACTCGAGTTGATCTTTTACTGTATGTACTTTAAAAGTTAATTTTAATATAAATACAGTTAATTATTATTATTATGTTGAACTTCTGTTCATTCAATAAAAAGGGTTTTTATAGTTATCTATCAGTATTGCTTATAGCAAATAAAAATTGAGAATCAGTGACGTGATATCATGTGCGAAACCTTAGCGAATTGCGGTCCATATTACATACACAATAGTTGACTGTTATCCTTCATTGTGTATAATAGTAGATTTAGTAACTAGTGCGCTGTTTACACATTTCTTGGTGCGAGGCTGTTCTTTTTTACCCGAGGCGTAGCCGAGGGATAAAATATATGGTCGATTTAAACTTAATTTCTATGCATTTTTTTATATTAGTACTAATCCTTGAATTTTTGGTTTTTGACGACGCATTGTTGAGTTGTTGAAGAAAATGTAATAAAAATGGTCACAAGGTTAACCGTAGTAAGTCTATACGACAGTATTCCTACGATTTTAGACAAAATATTTTGTAATTATGCAGCCAAGGGGTGTACTTTACCTACAAAATAATCATGCAGGGTGTTTTTTACGAGTTTGGAGATTTTGAAAGAGCGTTTACTCAATTTTTTCAAATGAAACATCCCGTATATTGTGGAATATTTGGAATGACTCATAACTACGCTCCATTTTTGTGAATAATGTATTATACCTAATCAATAATTTCCGTGGTATTCTTACTGTTTCATTACAAACCGATAAATTGTTTGTTTCCGATTTGACCTAACGTACCGGTCAGAGTTTGATACGTCCAGCGTTTGGGCAACAGAATATAAGAAATAGAAAACGTGTCAAATTGTAATATTCACAAAAAATTCTCAGTGATCCTTATTTTAATTAGAACACATTCGCAGCCTTGTCAGAAAGAACCTATTCACGCCTTGTAACATTTCGGTGGAAACCGTTTCAAAAGCGTGTATTATACGTTGCCTTATATCATCTGTTGTAGCTGGAGTCGTCTAGTACACAATATTCTTTATGTACCCCCATAGGAAGAAATCCACTTCGTCAAATGTGGAGGTCTAGGTGGCCAAAATTCTTGATTCAAAAACCGTCGTACCTTTAGTGCGAAATATGCAGGAGCACCGACGTGCGGGATCCTCATATTTTCCCTTAGAGTTGGAGGAGCGTTTTGCAGAAGCTGAGGCAAATCATATTGCAAGAAATACAGATATTGTGAACGATTGGCTTATCAACGGCCCTCACAATTCTTGGTTTTCTGTTCTGTAATGATGAATATTACGACTCTACTACTTTGAGTAAAGATCGATTTGTCAGTAAATAATGCTTTCAGGAAAAAGTTAGGTGATATGATTTCCATTTGAACCTCCACTCAGAAATTGTTTTGCTGGTGAAAGGATATAGTGTAGTCATGATATTTATTTTTTTTTTTAAATTTTGCTAATAGTGAGAAAAGGAAAGGGCTACGCATTGCATTCCCTCCCCAAGGGGGATGGCGGACTGCTTGAGCGTTCCAAGCTCCTTCAGCCACAATCATAGATTCCCAGTATACATACATACATTACGTACATATGCATGGTGGGATTAACGATGGTGTGGCCAGGGTAGGATCAGAAGAAACGGAGCTAACGTTCTCAGAGAGAAGATTCGCCTAAGTAACCGCACATGGTGTGCGCATACGCAGTGACCATGCCCCTACAAGTGTATGAGGAAAGCGCCATGAAAAAACTTATACAGGGTAGACGGTAACGGGAATCGAACCCATTACTTCCCTAACGCTAAGCAGGTCGTGATACTACAACCCTACTAGCTCGCTACTGCTAATAGTAGATCGTGTTACATAAGTTTCTTTTGATATTTTAGTAGAATTAGTAGACGGCTCCGCAATTACTTATAACAAAATATTTAATTCATCATTACGACTTGTCCTCTTCCTTCTATTACATTTTTTATAACTCACATTTCCCGTTCTCATGAACCTTTCTTTAAACCTTTCCAAACGTCTAACAGAAGGTGTCTAGTTATGTAAATCATGTCAACGAGCTCGTTTCTTTCAAACTACATATTGACTCACTAAAAACAGTAATATATGACATACAACAAACGAAGAAAAAAAAACTACGTGCCGTTAATCCAGTCAGGAGAGAATACAATGGTAGTACTGAAGGCAAAATTATTAGAAATCACTGATGAAACACTAATTCTCAATAATCATTAGGATTTTAATATCTGATTTTTTTTTTATATACGTGTTTTTGTTTGCCAAAGCTATCAAAATCCAAAACAAATGATTTACCGGTTTGTAATGAAAATGTGAGAATATCTCTGAAATTATTGACTTTAGGTATAATACATTATGGATAAAAATACAGCGTAATTATTTAGTCATTCCAAAAATTCGATAATATACAGGATGTTTCATTTGAAAAGATTGAGTAAATGATCTTTGAAAATCTCCAAATTAATTGCTTCGTAAAAAACACCCTCTATGATAAAATCAAAGTTTGACTATTTTGTAGGCTTAGTACGTCCCTTGGCTCCATAATTACCAAATACGTTGTCTAAACTAGTCGTACTATTGTCGCATTGACTTAGCATTATGAACCTTGTTGAGACTACTTATTTTAAGTTTTCTTTTATCACTTAACAATGCATTATCCAAAACCAAAAATTCAAAGATTATCGAAAATAGAGTTCAAAGCAGATTGTGAAACATGTACAGAGTGATATTGTTAAATAAAGCAATCTCGAAGGGGACGCACTTCAGTTTATATATATATATATATATATATATATATATATATATATATATATATATATATATATATATATATATATATATATATACATGTCGTAAATGAAGGAATAAATTCAATATCTCGTAAAGCACAATTTTTTTCAAAAATCGCTCGGACCCGTCGATTTTATTTTTATCAGGGCATATTTTGAGGAAAAAAAAATTTTATACAGGGTGTCTCAAAAAAGATTTGCTAAAAAAAATTTTTTTTTCAAATTACAATCCAATTTTTTATTGCATTTTGATTACCCTTACAATTCTAAACATTTGTCATGTAGCATATGCTATATAAGTCCAAGCGTTTTGGAGTTATTCGCATTCAAAATTTAAAAATTGAAAAAGATCATGAAGAAAACGAAAATAAAATAATTTTATAAGAGATGAGATAGAACGTCATTTACACACCATAACATCTGGTTCCAACAAGATGGTGCTCCCCATTTTGCTGTGGTAGTTCGAACTTATTTGCACGACACTTTCCCAAACAGGTGGATTGGAAGAGCGGTGTTATTGAGTGGCCACCAAGATCACCCGATCTAACACCGCTAGACTTTTTATGGGGATACCTTAAAGGCAAGGTATTTAAAAGCCAACCGGCAAATCTAGGTGATTTAAAACAACGCATCCGTCAAGAAATACGTCGAATCACGCCCGAAATGGTTCTAAATGAATTTGTAGATCGATTAGGCTATTGTCAGTTGACTAACGGAGGACATTTCGAACATTTGCTGAAATAAAATATTTTTAAGTTTACGAATCTTTGTTTTCGATATAATAAAACGTTATAAAATTATTTTATTTTTCGTTTTCTTCATGATCTTTTTCAATTTTTAAATTTCGAATGCGAATAACTCCAAAACGCTTGGACTTAGGTATAGCACATGCTACATGACAAATGTTTAGAATTGTAAGGTAATCCAAAATGCAATAAAAAATTGGCTGCAGTTTGAAAAAAATTTTTAGCAAATCTTTTGAGACACTCTGTATAAATTTTTTTCGCAAAATATGCCCTGAAAAATATAAAATCGACTGGTCCGAGCGATTTTGAAAAATTGTGCTTTACGTAATATTGAATTTATTCCTTACTTTACGACCACTACGTATATATATATATATATATATATATATATATATATATATATATATAATGCCTACATCGCCATGTTGACCTTGAATGCAGATTTATCTTCTAGTATTTACAATTGCCGCTAATGAACATCAAAATAATAAAAAATTCAGTGTAACAAATTTAAATGATACTCATATGTAGAAACGTTTTAAGTTACGCTTAAGTTTTGTATCGGTCTTGCTCTCTTAAACGACTTATATGTTTTTATTTGTGCTGCTAAATTATGAAAATAAAACCTGAAAACAAAAATTGGAAGTAGTATGAATGTATTAAATAATAATCAAAGTTTAAGCAAACCAATTTGCTCTTTTTAATATGTGAAATAGGTAACCGCTAAAAATACTTATATTTATTTCTAATTCACAATTTTCCCTGCTTACGTATTCTAAAAATGTTGAGCCAATCTCACAAAAGCTATTCATTTAATGGTTGTTCAATTTTTGTTAAAACCTTATCATCAGAAAGATCATCTTATTTGCTATAATATAAATTGGGTTTATGTGTAAAATAATAAGTCAATTTTTTATTCAGTATAAGTACATAACAATTGTCAACATATATTATATGTAGGTGTACATAAAAGCAAGAATAAATTTCAGAGATAACAATGATTTATTTATACCCTGTTCAGAAAACTCCTTCTAACACAAGTACCAAGTACATGTATTGTTTAAATATTTAGTTATAAATAAACATCATCTCAAGATAAACGTATTAGCTTGAAAATCCGTAACACACACAGGTTTATTATAATTTCAGTCGCTAACGGAAACAAAGAGTATTGTTCCAATTTTAAAAAAATTTCAATTTTTTACCATTTACTACAAAGTAGCTTATTAGGTGGTTTTCAATACATTTTTTGCATTCTGTTAGAATTAAAACATCTAAATATGTGCGAATAAAAGTTACTAAATGTGTATAATGTATAAACAGTCACACGTACCGGACAACACATATATGCATAAAAAAGGGTACACCACTGAGTGGTTTCTGATTCCCCTACCCCGGGCACAGTAGTGGTCTGTTAACACATCGGGCCAAATAAAGTACGGTTTATACCTATAAATATATACACGTACACACACACACACACACAGATATATATATATATATATATATATATATATATATATGTTAGTTGAGGTAATAAAATCTATCAGTTCATTAGAGAAGCATTTTGTAAAATACAATAAATCGAATAACCCAGAAAGTTGATAGATGCAAAAAACATCACACACTGTTGCACAAACATCGATAGTAAAAAGTGAGCAGTGTAACCGAACTAAAGCATTGAAATGAAGTTGAAGTAAGCAAAGTCAGTTTAAGTCATTCCATTACCAGGATTGTTCCAAAAGTCATTGAAGGCAAAACAACATTTTTAGCCACAGGTTCCGATATAACTTTCTGGAAGAAGCCATACTGGTAAAACTAGACCTTAAAGTGAAACAACAACCAATAATACTAAAGTAAACAAGTTTGAACATAGGAATGAAATATACACTAAAAGTATCTACACGTTATGCTACACACATATACTTAACACTACTAATATAAAACTGGTCAAATCATTGCCATTCCAGACCTTAAATTTGCAGTCCAATCCCCTCTTATTCAGACAAACAAATGCAATGGCAGATGCTTGTTAAAGTATCCATTGGCATCCATTGGTTTATTATCAACTTAGAAAACTATTAAAATAGAATGTGATCACTCAAGTCTCTACTGAGGCGGCGCCAATCGGAACAATAAACACAGGAAACTTCCTTAAAGTTACATAATTCGGGAGACGATAAACAACACTATTTGGTAGGGATCTATTCCATTATAGAACTCTGTAGCTACATGCAGTAAGACACATTTAGTGGGAGACAATGAGTAAACTCCTAATGAAGTAATCAAGTGTGTAATGTAATGAAATAGTATAATCGATTGAACTCGTTTGGTCAAAACCAGGAAAAGAAGAAAGACATGTACGGTAAAGAGAGAAATCAAGTTATGAAAGAATAGATTCACAAAAGAGGACTCTTCTTAAATGCTGCTTTCTTTATCCCTACAACACGACCACTAATTCCATTTTTTCAGCTTTGATGTGCTATTGAAACTCCGTAAACATCTAAAGGTCCAGTTGTGTAAATAACCGTGTCCAAAGAATATACCAAAAGAATATAAAATAATGGTGATGGTAGTCGTATAAAAAATAATAATGTAATAAAGAAATAAGAGAAATAGTTCTCCAAAAACACAAATCGTTAAACTAACTGGAGATACTAACCATTCACCACAAATAATGCCTTTGTTCCAGTCGGTAAATTAATATAGGACCAGTCTTTTGATTACCACAAAATCTGCTAGCTTACTTCCACTGAACATCAATATAAAAAAATTGCAATGTAACACTAATAAAAATAATCTCGGACGCCAAGTTATTTTTTATCTATGCTCGGAATAACTAAACCGAGTTTTACACTAAAAATTTTATCAAAATGTAAAAAAATAAAAATATATACAACTCTGTTTATTAACAGTTAATGACAGGGTTAAATAAAATATATCTTAAAACTAGTTATAGCCTTAAATTACTAACTAATGGTTATAAATACCTTTTTGTAAAATTTTTAAACAGTTT
>JARFJB010000307.1:5702500-5847500 GCA_036346205.1 Vesta saturnalis
AAGTTAATTAAGCTGTTCTAAAGAACGTTAAACTCGGTTATTATTTAGCATAAATGTAATTTAATATTACCAAATATTAGGACGTTCAAAACTTAATTTGGAGAGCAGTTGTAAAAAATGTGGCAGCCTTATTATTGTTTATCAACCTAATTGTCCAGTTTCTAACGATTTCAAAGCTCATCGGAATCGCAAATGCGATAAAACCGAAAATTTCTAAAAAAAAAACTTTACTACGCTAGCGCTGTAAATACGTCCTTCTCTTTAGAGTGACGGCTGTACATCTATGAAATACTGGTTTCCAGTGGCGCACCCAGGGGCACAAAGGCACAATGTATATAAAATACTTTTAAGGATAAAGGCACATGGAGGATATAACTAGGCTGCGGTACATTTAAAGCATACATTTATTTTCTAAAGTTTACAAATCAAATAATACACAAAAAATTCACAAAACTAAATCTAACCTCCTGAGTCCTTTATCTTTGAATACAGCTAATACTTCATTTGTATTTACATGTATCTCTCTATGAATATTTAAATTAGTAAAAGACCACAACCTATTCTCCGCCATTGTATTTCTTAAGTACGTTTTAAGTCTTCGTAAAGTTGGAAATGTGCATTCTACTGTCGCTGTCGATACTGGTATTGTTAAAAATATCTTAAACATTTGGGTAAACATTCGCATTGCACATATTTATAGCATCAATTGCGCTCTTTGGAATAGAAGGGAGTTTAATTAACTCACCAGACATAATAAATTGTTGGTACCAAAGGCGAAATTCGGCTTCTAAGACATTCATACTAATCTCTTGCACATCTTCGCGATAGGACACTAAATGGTCCGGGAGAATCTGTAATAACTAAAGTAGTACGCACATAATTATAGAGTTTGGCAAATAAAGTAACATAAACTACTTACTTACTTAAAGCAAAATGATCTTTATTAACTATAAAGTAATTATATGAATATCCTACGAAGTCTATTACAAGTTATAGTTATTTAGAAAAAAATAAAACACGTCTAAACTGCTACACCGGCTAAGTGACACAGAACATAGGCAGATCACAGATCACAACGCGAATTCACACAGCGTTGCGACAGTCGTACTCGATAATAGGATTAATATGGTAAACAGGTGCGGCTTTGGAAGTATTTTCTACACACGCGCACTACTGAGTGGATACCATCAACCGAATGAGACTTGTAAGGTACGTCGTAGCCGTGTCCTCCCGTCAATAATTGAGGTTGAGGGCTCCATGGTAGGCGCACATGCCCCGGTATTCCCTACTTGGGTGCACCTCTGCTGGTTACATACCCTCGTGCAGATACGATCTAATCTATTCAGCAAGAATTCCTCAACACCGTATTTATCTAGTTTAGGCATTGAAAGTACATGACTAACGAGGCAAAATATTCCTTCAATCTTTTTTCTTAGATCTTTAACTGACAAATATATTAATAAGCAACGACGTGATAGGATCTGCGGTAGATAAGTTTTTCTAAATTCATACGAGGGTAAGGCGAAAAATTCTCGGCCTGACAATGAAGGACTGCGACTTTCAGTTAAAAATGATTTTATTTTTCTTCGTAATCTCCCTTGGCTTCAACACACTTGGTCCAGCGCTTCTCCAACATCAGTATTCCTTCCCGGAAGTGATAGTTTGGAAGGTTGTGAAAATATTCATCTACGGCCCCCTCAACTTCTTTTTTGGATGTGAAGCGCTTCCCAGAAAGAAATATTTTGGGAACAGATGAAAGTCAGAGGGTGCCAAATCAGGAGAATATGTCAGGTTGCGATGACGCACCCTGTATGTAGGATGTTATAATGACGTGTATTACGTGTTTTGAGCACGAGTGTATTGAGTTTGAACGAAAAAAAAAAATTTTTTTGTGTGAATGCATAATGTATGTGGGTGTATGATACGCCACTGGAAATTTAGGAGAAATATAATTATGTATGTAGATACGTGTATCTGAATGTTATAGAGACTTTAGTGTTGGAATAATTAAATTTTGATGAATGTAAAGGTGAAGAGAAATTTGTCCATGGGACGATAATGCTTTCCACTGGATTGCTTCTGTTTTGCTGCTGATAAAGAAAGGAATGTTTGAAGATAAAATGGGTAATCTTGGTTAGAAAATGTGAAGAATAAGTGTGGAATGTTTTAGAAAATATGTAGAGAAAGATTGGGTATGTTTAAGTAATAATTTCAGAAAGTTTTGTAATGTTGTGCAATTGTTTTGAGAATAAATGTATGTATATGGAATTTGAGACATTAGACGGTGCTGATTCTTGCAAATGTTGCGGAACGAGATCGAGCGCAGGTTGGAGATAAGGGTTAAAAGTTGTGTAATGGTCCAGAGGGGCCACTGAACGAATGTAATGACGAAAAATGATTTCTTCGTGAAGTAATTGTAAAATTTGTAAGTGAAAACAAATATGGCGATGTATTGTAATTACACGCGTGCTTGTATAGAGGGAAGCAGTTATCAGAACGATGACATTTTGAGTGAATATTATTGGAGAATATAACGCGGAAGGAAGACATGTTTAAAGATGGATGACTGAAGTTATAAATAGGGAAGTCAGAGATTGACGAGAGAGTTGTCGTTGGGAGTTGAAGTTAGAGGTAGGAAGTTAGCTTTTGGCTTGTGATGAGAGCTCGGCGAGGCGCGCACGCGAGGTAGTGTGGGATAGACTGTGATGAGGTTGGAGTATGTTTGTGAAATTTTAATGAGGCAGTAATTGTTTAATTAACTGCGTTACCCGAACCGGGGATAAATTGAAAAAGACATTCATAAACAATACGATAATTAAAATTGAAGTTGAAGATAAAAATTAGTTTGTTTATTTTCAAGAAAATAATAGTGCGTAAGCAGATTTGAATAAAGATAACAGTTGTTATGTTAAAGTATCAAGTGCAGCGCGTGTCCTTGTAACGAGATTCGGCTAAAAGTATTTATGAGACCACCTGTTAAGTAAACGAAGCGTTCGTTGTATATTAAACCAATGTTTAAATAACGTTATATGACATTGAAAATTTATTTATATAAGGGACTAAATTGGTGTAAAGGGTTGCTAGAAATTTTAATAGGCAACCAAAGGTTTACCGTTATTATGTGTTTGTGGAAGTAATAACCTTGCATTGTGAACTAATCGCGAGTGCACAGAGGAATAAGTTTTGTTGAGCATTTGTAATGTGCTTCAGGCAATTTTAAGGAATTACCAATGGACTACATATAATTGGTGTACGGAAGAAAGAAGAAAGAAAAGCCAAGGATTTATGGACAAATTTGTTAAGTAAGAAATTAGATTAAGGAATTTTATGAACGCATTTAAGCCCGATTATCTTTTTGTTAGTTTATTTGCTTATAGTTGTTTAAATTATTAAATAGTTTTGAAAGGAAAAGATAATCGTTCTTGAGTCGTATTGTATGGTTTGTTTTAGTAGTAAGATTGCAAAGTGGTACTTGGTGGTTTAACTTTCAACCACGCTGATGTAATTTATGTAAATATTTGTGTTTTTTTGATTATTTTATGCAGGACAATATATACTTATCGTTAAATTTTTACTTTGTTGTTTATTTAAACAGGTATGAAACACAGATGTAACATTTACCTAATTGGTGATCTTGTTTTGACAATTTTAAAAGTAAGCTTTGCAGATTTTAATTTTTCAGATTTAAGGAACAACCTGAAAGTTTATATTAGCCAGGTTGATTACAAAATTTTATGTCAGTTTCATTAGAGCAATGCACTATTAACAGATCAGCTGTTGTCTTAAAAATTTCATTAAGTATAACAAAAGTTTTGAGAAATTATACAGTTTACGAATGTCAACTACGATTCAAAAGTAAAGTAAATTTAAAAGATATCGTTCATGTTAAGAATTTTAAAAATTAATTACCGTTCATTGAATGAATTTGAATGATCAATTTTATTTTAGAAGTTTTGGTATACGAGGTGTATTCAAAAAGTTTTTAATAACCTGGGTAGTACTAAATTTGAGTTTGAGTTGAATTGTTTTGGACGAGTGTTTGTTTTAGAACCTTCGTATGAGTTTACCGAGTAAGCACAATCCTACTTTCCACAATCAAGTAGGGTTAATTAACATCCAGCTTAAGACAATTATATTAACAAAGTTTCGATTGTGGTGGCGCCTAGAGACATATTTTCCCGAATTGAGCTATTTGAGTATAAGTGTAAGGTGTTTGAGCTTATTAATCATTCATTTTACTTATTATTTCGACCACGCCCATCTCCCTGTTAGCTGGCTTGGCAACCCGCTTACATTAGTAAGCCTACACGACGCCTAGTGCGGTTTGGACGTGTAACAAATAGGAGGGATGGCCGAGCAAATCGTACCTCAAATTCCGCAGTTTTCCCGTCGCCAGCGCACTGTCTTGCCTGGTGAAAGATGATTTTTCTTCCTCAAGCCAGGTTTCTTCTCGCGAAATGCGGCACCTATCTTGCGCAGAGCTTTCGCATCTCTAATTCTTTGTACAAGATGTTTCGCACTCTTTATTCCGATATCCCCTCAATTATCTCACTCACCTTTACTCACCTGTTGTCCAACACGATAGCATGCACTTTTTCAATGGTTTATGGTGAGGTTGCGGTTTGTGTCCGTCCTTCACGTGGGTCATCTTCAAGGGATGTCCAACCATGTTTAAATTCAGCTGCCCACTTTGTAACGGTTGACAGTCCCCCTAAACTTTGGTCAACTACGGACGAATTTCCTGAGGAGTTAATCCATCCAAAACAAAGAATTTTGTGACCGCACAGTTTTCAAGTTTATCCATTTAACGAATAGCACGAAAGACGTCTACTGCAAAAATTCGTGTAAACAAGCTACTTTAGAGAACAAGTTGAAATTTTTCATACGAACTAATGACACGTGCACCCAGGCAGGAAACATAAATTTTACCTGATTGGAGCACCATCTCTGTTTCAGGCCGAAAACTATTCACCTTACCTTCGTATTGGAAACTTTGACAAGTGTTATTCGATAAAAATAACAATAACCTACCACAAAAATCTCTTTCAGAGGTCCGCGAAAATACAGGCAAAATCGATTGCATTCTTTAATACACCCATAAATACTCCAGTTGTAAAATGTTTAACCAACTTAACAAGTAGCAGTACCATGTGTACTATTATATGCTGCAAGATGGAGTATGGGGTACCAACATAACACGATGACTCTTTCATTGCTACTTTCTTAGTTGAATTGTTGATTTCCGCTAAATCGGCGTCAAAAATCTAGTAATTTGTCGAATCTTATTAATATCGTAAAACAAGGATTAATGATAGACTATCTGATCCAGACGTTTAATAAAATAATTGTTAAATATTCCTCGCGCCTCTTCTCATTTAAGTAAAATACTCTTTCCACCTTCTTAAAAATCATCAAAGCAATTGCTTTTACCTTTAATGTTCATTTCATTTCTAATTACATTTCATATCTTCTTTCGTAGGAGTGAGGATAATTAATTAAAATGGAGAAAAACATAACTAACCCTGGTTTACACTCCCGAGGTTAAAGCTCTGGCAAAAGAAAAGCGTATATAAAATACTTAAACGGAAGAACAGGTTACGAAAGATACAAAGAAATGAGAAATAGAGCATACAACGCCAAGATTACTGGGAAAAGTTTTCAGTCGATAAGGAACATGATCTGCTAGGTGGGCAAAAGGAGGTATGGAATATGCTACGGAAACGGAAAAAACGACCAATGAGGAAGTACAAATAAATACTATAGGAATAGTTACCAACAAACAGCGACAATGAAGAGGAGCAGAACAATGAGAACGAGGACAATGTTGACCATGAAAATATATACTAGAAGATGTACAAGAAGCAATACACAGACTTAAAAAAAGAAAATCACCTGGCATAAACAGAATCACGAATGAAATGATAAAATACGGTGGAAAAGGAGTTGAGGAAGAAACAACGAGGCTGCTTCAGAAGATTGAAAACTTCGATTGGAAAACCATACCAATACACAAAAAAGGTAAACGGAATGGTCCCACTAATTATCGAGGAATAGCGCTATTGAGCTCCATACCTAAAATCCTAACTAAAATTCTTACACAAAAAATGAGCGAGAAGGATATGTGAAGAACAACAAGAATTTAAACGAAATAGATCGACAATAGATGCAATCTTTAGCTTGCGACAACTTATTGAGAAATCGATAGTTTAGCAAACCGATGTTCATATGCTTCATAGATCTAAAACAAGGATTTGATAAAGTGCGAGTAAATGATGTAATAAAAATACTAAAGCAAAACAACGTTAGCACAAAATATCTTAAATATAATAATGGACCTCAATAGTAATAATGAATCCAGGATACAAACTGTCAAGGGACTTACTCAAGAAGTACAAATAGTTACGGGCATTATACAGGGAGATAGCTTAAGTCCGACTCTTTTTAACATAATTATGAATGAAATCATCAAAAGCGTAAATGAAAGTCGTGCTAGATACAGGATGGGAAACCAATCAAAAAAAATAATGGGCTATTCAGACGACGCCGCACATATGGTAGAAAACGAAGACGACTTATAGCACCTCTTCATATACTTATATAACCGGGAAAAACATAGTCAATGGTGACCTCTAAAGTGCCAGTCAGGAGTAAACTGGCAATCGACGACAACATTATACAACGAACGACGAAATCCTCAAGTGACGGACATCTAACAGAAGACGCCAGAATACAAAATAATAAAGCAGCAAGAATAGCTGGCTACCTCAAAGATGGGATGTGGAAAAATAAACATACGAGTGAAAAGAGGGAAACCAAAATTTACAAAACATATGTTAGGCCAGTACTTATTTATGCTGTGGAAACAAGAGCGGAAACGGAAAAAACAAAAAGAATGACAACAACAGAGATGATAGCCCTAAGATCTATTAAAAGAATAACCCTCCGGGATAGAATAACAAATGATAAAATAAGAGAAGGGCTGGAAGTACAGGACGTGGTAGGATGGGTAAGATCACGTCGACGTTACTGGAGAGACCACGTTGATAGGATGAACCAACAAAATGGTCCAAAATACAAAAACCAGGGACTAGGTGACTATTGGGAAGACCTCCGAAGCAATGGCATGAAAGTTGAAAGTCAACGTCCCAAGAGGCAAGGTGATCAGAAATTTACAAGACATTGTCTTAAAAAAGCAAGAAGAAGAAGATGAAGATTTTCTTTCATTGGATAGAGCATTGTTAAATGAATTTTACATCAATAATACACTAGTCATGATGGTTTAGTATTCGTTCATAAATTTGAACCTTATTTCCTGATTTGCAATGAATTTGGCCTGAGTACAGCTCCTTGAGAAATAATAGTACCTGTAATCCATCTTTTTTGTGTTTACTTACGTTTTGCTACCTACGCAGCAGGGAAAATGCAGTGTGTCTAGTATTTTGAAACGAATTGAAAAAATAATTGAATTCATCTTTGGATTTGAAACTTTAGGCAAATTATTAGAATTACTCATTAAAATATTCATTGTTACGTTCTCTTCTTGTCTGTTGACACTTTTAGTATTATCTGTATGTCTGACATAAGTGATTTACTATCAAAGTTATTTTAAATTATTATTTACCTTCTTAACAGTTGATGTACTAACTTTTTTAACAGATTTGTTCCGTTTTAATTAATTTGTCTCAGTTATTAGACAGATTTTGTTTTCTAAGAGGTTTATTTTATCTTTCAGCACCTTAATATTTTCCTTTTCCTGAATAATGCCCTTTAAGACCGTTTTCGCACAAAACTCGTCTGCATTACCGTCATTTTCACAAATTTTACATTAACAACAGGTTCATAAAGTAGGTTAAATTAACATACTTAGTAAAGCTAGTAATGAAAACTTAGTTTTGCGCGTTTTCATATCTTTTTTACAGCCACAATTCTTTTGTTTACTGAAAAAGATATTACACAGTGAATTAATGAATTAATTTTAATCCTATTTTCAAATTTTGTTTACTAAAAAGTAATATTTCATATAAAACACAACAAAACTACCCAAGAAATGTGTATTGTAAGAAATTTGTAGCTGTGGAAAGAGTATATCAATAGGATCTTTCGTGTTACATGGTGGATGAACATTTTCCTTACAACTTACAGATCTTATCGTTAGCACAACATTCTACCCGGAGGATTTAGATAACCTAACGACTGAGATATTCTAACCTATAGTTCGTCTCAACCCTATTATGCAGTATGAAGTTAAATGGGATATATGTGTCTTTTACAATCTTGCGAATGTTGATGTTTGGAAGAATAAATTGATATCGAACTAAAAAAAAGCTTGTCATCGTATGTTATTTTGCTTGTAAATCATTATTTTGTTTAATTTATCTTTCTATAAATCATTCTATTCAGACGATGATTATTCGTAAAAATTGTTTTTGATGTAAGTATATTGGTGATTTTTAATATAAACGGGGTAAATGATACAATTATAGTATTTAACTCAAATGATGGAGGTTGACACCGAACGACGAAAAAGGGAAAAGTTGAGTTGCAAAGAAAAGCGTTTAATCATGAATATATTTCATTATTTTAACAAAAGTATAATAATTACAGCTGCAGTTCAAGAAATAAGCAAAGCTGTGTGCAGTTCTGAACGTAGTTTTTATAAAATCAAATCGGAGGAACTAAACCGCTGCCAAATTATCTGCCATAATGCTTTCTCAGACATGTAAATAAATAACTTCAAATCCCACAATACCTGAATTTGAGTGTTTAAACACAATTCCTCATTTTTGATCCGGCATTTTGAATTTTTTAATTTTGACCAATGATTTATTCTTAGCGATCTTAAAAACCCCCAATACCCAACCTTCAAAAAATGTTGCACCTTAAAAACGGTGCGCCACTGGCAGTTTTTAAAATTTTTTATTTAGATAATGTTTTACATATTAACAAAGTTGCAAAATTGATCATTAGTCCACAATACCTGAATTTTAGTCATATCGGCTTTTAAATACGATAATCCCCCATTTTTGATCCGACATTTTGAATTTTTTAATTTTGACAAATGATTTATTCTTAGGGATATTAAAAACCCCCAATGCTCGACTTTCAAAAAAATCGATTGATCAATTAAAAAATGCACAATTTTGCATCCTAAAAACGGTGCACCACTGGTTAATATATATTTTTTTTATTTTGAAATTATATAAAAAAGTATTAGTTTGTTATTATAATTATGTAACTTTTTAAAATTTGAAGCAATGAATTTTTTTAGTTTTCTGATTTCCTAAAAATGTTCCGCCACTGGTTGGACTTTACTCATTAACGAAGATTTTATGGCAAAGAATTTTTGTACCCAAATTTCATATCGATAGTTTTAATGGTTCCCACACACACACACACACACACACAGACATACAGACTAAACATTTTTTTTTAAAGTGGCTTTAATGATTCAAAAATATCGCGCACACTCACACAGACACAATCAGACACGAAATTGTTTCTTTCTAAAATTATGTTTTTCGTTTTGTTTAGGCCACAAAACCTCGAGACATGTAAAAAAAGGTGTTTGAAAATTAAAACCGATTACGTAGCTTTCTCTTTACACGTACGTATAATTATGAGAAAGCAAAAAGGGTCATTGGCATACGTATCAAGCAGATGTACAGTACTATTCAATAAAATCGCGTACATTCATTTTTAAGTAGATTGAACAGACTTTGGTATCCATAGTTACATTAGTATGACAATTCTAAAGTCAAAATTCTGAGAATGGCTCGAAATTTTATTTTTCTTAAACTTTATAGAATTTGTAATTGCAATGTTATTGAATTATACAAACAATATAATTCCATAAATACTGAAACACTATATCAACCTGTACGTTATTAAAGGATTAATTTTGAGATTTTTGTAGATTTATTGTTTATCCGCAGATATAATAGTAGTACTGGGACACTTGTCGCCGCCATCTTGGATTTTGACGTCACAAGGATGCCCACGTGTAGGACGTATTTTTTCACCCCTATTTTTTACACACCCACGTGTGAGACCATATTTTCCACCATTTCTTTTCGGAGGCCTTTTGCAACCCTAATTATTTTTTACACACCCACGTGTAGGACGTGTTTTTTCGCCCCTAATTTTTTACACACCCACGTGTGAGACCGCATTTTCTACCCTATGGTTTCTTTTCGAGGGGTCCACCCTAATTAGAGCCTTTTTTGCACATGCTCACGTGAGGGACTGGGGTTGGCCCTGCTGCTGGGGGGCTGGACCTAGAGCTGGTCATAGATGGTCATCTAATTAAGGTCCTTTTGGCTATATTAAGGGCAGTGCCCCTGGAGGTTAGGCAGACGTACACGCATACAATGTTGGAAATTGCATAAGTAATAAGATATTATTATTAAAATTATCGATCCTATTGCTTTAAAATGGTCATATGCTATTGGATGATCTTTTAGCTATACGAGAAAACGTTGTATTTCTAATAAGGAGGTTCTCATAAGACACGTGTAGGGCTTCGCAAATTGTTCTCGGGCCTTCGCCCCCAGGCCGAAGATGGTATGGGAACCTAACCTTATAAGACAAGTGTAGAGCTTAGCCCCCTATCGTGGCCCCCTTGGTGCAATTGTATGTGGTTCTAACTTAATCTTACAGCTGTAGGCCTTCACCCCGTCACATAAAATTGTATTCTAATAAGGAGGTTCTTGTAAGACAGGACTTGCATCAGGGTCTGCGCCCTGGCCCCTTTGAGTTGAAATTGATTTTAGGGCCATCTAGTGGAGTATAGACTAATGAACATTTTCTATAATAGAAGTTGATAATGCACACTTCTTTCTTGCTCTATCTTGTTTCTCTCTCACCCTCTCTCTTTCGGCCCCTTCTCACGTACAAACAAATCAATTAATTAATCAATCTAAAACAAATCACGCTCGATCACCAGATCAATCTCAATCAATCAACCGAAATGATGTCTTACAGTTTGCGGAAATCAGATTACAGTTCAAACTGAATACATTAAAGTCTAATTAAATATGACGCGAAATAATAAATAATTTCTACCCTAATGCAATGATGCTTTATGTATAGGCAGATTCTCTAAACAGTCACCACCTATACATTCGGAACATTATATCTGATTTATTTGCATATTCAATTACATACATACACACAAAATTGTTACATTGTAACGTGTTCATTAACAGTTGTAAAAACCCATTAAAAAGACTTGAAAGTAATAATTACTTATATATAACATGGAGTTAAATTAAATTAACATGTTTTTAAGAATATCAAACTGATATAATGGAAATAAAAGACAAAAGGTTTTAATGTTTATTATTACACGCAAATTAACAATAACTATAAGTTTAAAATCCACGAATACGTACCAGCTATTTGAGAGTTGATCTTATGACGTCATCCTATAAAAGTAATAATACGTTTTAAAAATCTTTATCGATATTTTTATTAGCAATATCAGGTAAAAAACATATTGAAAATAATACGCTTACCTTTAGAAGTGTTTTTTTTCCGTTAGCTGTACCATACGTTGAACTGAAATATTTTTTTAAAGAAACTTGTTACGTATAGCTTAGATGTGTTTTATAACTGTAATTAAAAATCTATAAATAAATAAAAGGGTTAACAGTACACTTACCAACTCTGTACTTAAAGAACGTTCTTGAGGCAGTGCTTCACGAGTGATAGTCACTGCTTTGTGTTGCTTGTCTAATCAAACTAAAAAAACAACTTTCTACGTTGGTGTAAAAACTAGCTATTGATTTCCCATAATTAATTTTTAGAGTGTAAATATACAAACAACCTTACTATCTTTATCACACTAACTGCAACTCGTATTTACCTTTCTCTTAAAATAATTAATAACAAATCGGTTTGAAAAATATTCATATTGTACATACGGACACATAAATTGTTTTTTTTATAAAAAAACCACATGAAGGGTTGGAATGTGTGCAACATACGGTTTTAAATTGACCATGTATTTTCCCATATTATTTTTTTATTAGAGTTTTAAATTTTTATTACCATGATTGTTATTAAAATTATCACATCTCTATTAGTGATCATTTTGATATAAAGAGGGATGCCTAAAATTTACCATTGCATTTTCAATTTTGATAAAACATAATCTCGTTTTGAGGAAACGACCTTCAAAACAATCAATCAAACCAGACACATAAAAATGCTTTAATTATATCCATTTAAATAGCGAAATAAATAAATTCAAGATGCATCTGAAAACGACTTCTGTCAAAAAAGGTTGTCTTTTTAAAAAACCTTAGATTTTTATAAAATAAGACCGAACGTCCTAGTCGTTATTGAAAATGCTCAACCATCTATGTACAGTATACATTGCCATAACAAATATAATTCAGCTCATTACTTTAAAATAAATGTGTAATTAAGAGCTGGTTGGTATACATCAGAATGTTATTTGTTAACATACAATTTAAAACACGCGTTGAATAAGCGGTCTTGCTCTCTTATATGTTTTATTTACACAGACCTTTTGAGACTTTTATGTGAAGGGCCCGCGACAAGGAGAAAGACCCGAGCGCAAGTTCCTAGTTTTGAAAATATTCAGCTACGTGGAACTATGATCAATCTCTATTACAGAAAAAAACATCTGTTAGCTCATACACCACTAGATGGCGTAACAAACAAGCTCAAACTTCCAGCCAACCGGGCACGATAGACGTGAGAGACGAAAGGGACAAGAGAAACGCGGGATGGGAGAGACGAAAGCCACGATTAAGTATCTATGCTAGACGTAACAAGTTTCTTTAAAAAAATATTTCAGTTCAACGTATGGTACAGCTGAAGGAGAAAACACTTTTAAAGGTAAGCGTATTATTTTTAATATATGTTTTTTACCTGATATTGCTAACAAAAATGTCGATAAAGATTTTTTAAATGTATTATTACTCTTATAGGATGACGTCATAAGATCAACTCTCAAATAGCTGCTACGTATTCGTGGATTTTAAACTTGTAGTTATTGTTACTTTGCGTATAATAATAAACCATTAAAACCTTTTGCCTTTTATTTCCATTATATCAGTTTGATATTCTTAAAAACATGTTAATTTAATTTAACTCTATGTTATATATAGGTAATTATTACTTTCCAGTCTTTTTAATGGGTTTTTACAACTGTTAATGAACACGTTACAATGAAACAATTTTGTGTGTATGTATGTAATTGAACATGCAAATAAATCAGATATAATATTCCGAATGTATAGGTGGTGACTGTTTGGAGAATCTGCCTATACATAAAGCATCATTGCATTAGGGTAGACATTATTTATTATTTCACGTCATATTTAATTAGACTTTAATGTATTCAGTTTGAAGTGTAATCTGGTTTCCGCAAACTGTGACATCATTTCGGTTGATTGATTGAGATTGATCTGGTGATCGAGCGTGATTTGGTTTAGATTGATTAATTCATTGATTTGTTTGTATGTGAGAAAGAGCCGAAAGAGAGAGGGTGAGAGAGAAACAAGATAGAGCAAGAGAGTGGTGTGCATTATCAACTGACAAATATAACTATTTTAAAGCAATGTGATCGATAATTTTAATAATAATATCTTATTAATTATGCAATTTCCAACATTGTATGCGTGAACGTTTGCCTAACCTCCAGGGGCACTGCTCTTAATATAGCCAAAAGGACCTTAATTAGATCACCATCAAAATAACCCGAAGACCAGCTCCAGGTCCAGCCCCCCAGCAGCAGGGCCAACCCCAGTCCCTCACGTAAGCATGTGCAAAAAGGCTCTAATTAGGGTTGACCCCACGAAAAGAAACCATAGGGTAGAAAATACGGTCTCACACGTGGGTGTGTAAAAAATTAGGGGTGAAAAAACACGTCCTACACGTGGGTGTGTAAAAAATAATTAGGGTCACAAAAGGCCTCCGAAAAGAAAGGGTGGAAAATACGGTCTCACACGTGGGTGTGTAAAAAATAGGGATGAAAAAATTACGTCCTACACGTGGGCATCCTTGTGACGTCAAAATCCAAGATGGGGGCGACAAGTGCCCCAGTACTACTTATAATATAGTATCCAAGAAACACGCCTTACAGTATCAAATAAATGCCAAAAATCAGTTCTAAGAGTTGTACTAGATTTTATTGAATAGAACTGTACAATCTCTAATTCGACGAAAAGTACATAATTTTGTCGAACCAAATACACCTCTATCTTTGAACACAATTCTTGCTACTATTAACCAGGATACTGATCTCCACAACTTTACGAGATCTACTCTTTACCGATTGCTACATGATGTGGGATTTGAATTTCAAAAGTTGGTGGAAAAGTATTCATATTGAAGGTGATAACAATTAGATGGGGGCGTAGATATTTACCAGACAAGAAAATTTAGAGAGGAATGTAAGTATTATGCACAGTTTGGCTGGGCACTCTTAATTTGCTTTATTTAATTTTGTTGTGAAATTGTTTAGAAATTTTCTTTCAACGAGTATTTCTTATTTTAGGCAAAATATAGTATACACCGATGAGTAGTGGATAAACGCAGGACATGCTATAAATAAATCATGGAAGGATACTACCGTTCAAAGGTAGCCATTAAGGATTTATACGAAAACTGGTTTAAGTCCTCGATTTGCGTTGATTCATGTAATGAAGTGGACGCTGATAAATATGAAAAGTGGTTCATCGGGCAGGTACTACCAAATATACCAGTAAGTTCTGTAATTGTTCTTCTTAACGCATTGTATAACAGTAGAAAGATGGAAACCCTCAACTACTTCATGGCGCAAAGATCAAATCATTGAATGGTTTAACGAACAACGAATAGAAATTTAAGACTTTTCATTGAAGAGAGATTTACTAGCGTATGTTTCACAAGTTAAACCACAACACGATAATCAGAAGATTTAGATGACCCAAGTGAATAAACTAAGTATGAAACAGACTTACAAATGAAGTAGCCATATAAGGAAATTAATTAGTGATGTCAAGATACAAATTTCGATTGTAGTATTATTACTTGAAATACCAGATTCTTATAGGTAACCTATGCTTTTCCTTCAAAATTAGCTTGACTAATATCTTTAGACTCAATGATTTCATCTTAGGAAATCAATATTCTGTCATATTATGAGGGTTATTAAACACTTAACGTAACAGCACCTACTGCAATTAAATGGACAGAGAAAACCGAGTTACTAGAAACAGAAGAAGATGTTAGTTTACTACTGCAAGATTAATGAGTGATTTATTAGTCGTTTAATATTAAACATATGAACGTGTTATATATGACTCTTTATGATCTTTTAGAAGATTTTCTTTATTTTAAAACGTAAAAATAAGTTAATGAATTATAACGAATCAATAATTTCCGTTACTAAGACAAATATTTTCACAATCAGCCGTCACCTAACTTAAAAAAAACTTAATCCGTAAATATTTTCCGCAAACTCCCTAAACTAAGATTATTTGAAAATCCGGTATTTTTTTTAACCTTCGAAATTAATCCAATAAATTCAAACTCGTAAGCATTAAATGTTATGAATTTCGATTCTTAATAAAATATTTCTTGTTCATAGACAAGTTTATTATCAACTTCGTAAATGCGATATCTATTATTGGAACTATTGCAATTGAATCGAATGATTAACATATATAGTGCGTTGTTGACGATCAGTTCCGATACCTAGTTTACTTACAATGCGTTTTACTACGCGTGTTTCCGCGTTAGTGTGTTTTCGTATTTGCATGTTTTCGCGTTTGTGTTTTCGTGTTTGCGCGTTTTCGAGTTTGTGTGTGTGTGAAGGAAACCAGAGAAACGGGAGAAGCGACAGAAACGAGAAAAACGGTAGGACAGAGACGAGGAAGAGAGACAGGAGAAACGAAAGAGGGCACTATCAACTTCTAATCTCAAAAAGATCTTCCATAACTCAAAAATGTTACGCGTCTTTTACCTGTTTCGAGTGAATCTTCTCACTACAGGTTTATTCATAGTGTACGCTTCTTGATTCTCTAACCACGCTCTAATATCTTTCCTAGGGGCACGTTTATAAATCTAATCTCCTTTTTGACACAGATGTTTCTGCTAAGACAGAAATTGTATGTAAAACTGTCATAGTATGACAACCCCTTATCGGTAAAAACTCGAAAATTAAAAAATAGTATTCTAATTAGCCGCCAGCATACTTAACTTGATTATAAAATTGAAGGTCCTTTTTGACAGATGGAGAAAACAGACAGACCTTGTATGTAAAATAATATAAAGGCGAAATCAAGCTTAAAGAAAAAGACACAGACACAGACATTTAGTTCCATACATCAATGGCTTTTACACCTTATCTCACTCACGCTTATTATAATTCCCATCTACCTGCCCTTTCGCCTTAACTATAGCCTCGTTAGTGCGATTCTTGGCTATATGATGATGATGATAGCGACGAATCACAGTCGAAGAACAAGAAGACCGATAAAAATGTATTTAAATAAATGATGTATTGTTTTTAAAAGTATATTTTCAAACGCTAGGTTTTCATTCAATGCTTTTATTAATAGTTTTCTTTCTCTCTCTCGTTTAGTATATCTCTTAATAAAATGCAGTGTAAAAATATTCTAATTTATCTCAAATTGCCCATTATAAGAAATACAAGCTTATACACTCTAATCTCTGTCTTAAACTTATATCTAACCATCTCAATATATATATATATATATATATATATATATATATATATATATATTACTTGATATTGCTCATAACAATACTATTATAGATTAAATGTATTATTCTTATAGAATGACGTCATAAACCAATTCTGCAATAGCGTCAACTGTTATTCTACATACTCGATCCCAGTTCATTTGTTGAGCTAGTTAGTTAATTAGGTAAAGGTATGAGGGTTACACTATTTTTCTTTTTAATTAATTAATAACATTATCCGGGTACGTATTTGTGGGTTTAAACTTTGTAGTTATTGATTCGTATATAAGAAACCATTAAAGCATTTTATCTTTTTATTTCCGTTATATCAATTTGGTACTTTTGGAAAGCTGTAAGTTAAACCATGGCAGTATTTTTGAACTGTAAGCTGATTTTCGATTATGATTTGATTTATTGATCGATTTAGTCGACTGAGATTGATTTGATTTGATCGAGCATGATTTGTTTGAGATTGATTTGCTTAATGGATTTTGATTAATTTGTTTTCATTAGTTAACTTGTTTGTTTGTTTGAGAAAGAGCAAAGAGCCGAGAGAGAGAAACGGTAGAAACGAGAGAGAAAGAGAGAGATGTGCACGATCAACCTCTATTACAGAAAACATTCGCTAGTTTAAAAATATACCACTAGATGACGCCACAAACAAACCCTAATTAGTCCTAGCCCTATTACAGAAAATATTAATTAATCCATACATACTAGATGGCGTCACAAACAGACGAATTCGATTTCGCTCCAAGGGATCCACGACAAGAGGGCGCAGACCCCAACACAAGTTCTTACACCTGTGTTACAAGTTAGCATTAGGGCCCCTTACTCAAATTCAAATTTCCCGCTGAACAGATTTTGGTTCTGACCTTGACTAGCCCAATGCTAGGTCACAAGGCCAGTCTCAAGATCAAACCCGAAGTTAGCCACGTGGGTGGGCTTATGTATTCACAAGGTCAAATGATGTCCTCCACTTGGGCGTCAAGGTCAAAATGTGCCCTCAACGTGGGTGAGCAGGGGGCGGGGCTTGTGACGCTACAAAACAGTGGAGGGGGTGGTGCCCTCTTACTCCTTATATACATTATATACAATATATTTATATGCCAACACACGATTTGGAAATAGCGCATGAACAATTAATATTTTGATATTGATGGTTTTCCTCTAGTTGTGAGGTCAATAGATGGTGCACATAAATTTTATCCCAAGGTTTTATCCTTCAGCTTCAGTTTATTCCTTTACATTTTCTCTGTTTAGGAGAACTTGATGCAGGAATTTTCTGAAATAGAAAAACCTACTTTTCCTTAAACATTTAAGCTGTGGAAAGTGCTTAAAGACATTTTCGTCCGATGGCCCGTCTCAACGCATGACGTTACCATTTTCAATGATTCCAGTTTAAATACCCGATTTGACAATGGCAATTTAGGTAATGGAGTTTTGCTAGGCAAATATTAATTTAATCAAAGAATATTTCATATTGTAACACCCTAAAGGAGTGTACAATAATTGTTTTATTAATTTCCCTGGTTTGCTAGCTCAGTGCCCCAAGGGAGGTTCAGTTAGCAATTTTCAACACTCCAATTTATGTTGGGTTGCCCTGAGTTAGAATTAAGTAACACAATGTATAAGAAGTATATTAAGAATATAATTTGCGAACTGAAATTGAAATGTAATACTTTTAAATAATATAGAAACAAGAAATTTTAATCTGGCGTATAAAATATAATTAATGTCCGTTCTGTATTTTGAATCAGATGTCGGAATCTGGCTTCGGGTTAGATCGCACGTGGTCGCAAGCTGTAACAAATGTCAATAAGCATGTGTCTGTTATTTTCCGCGGGTTTTTTTTTTCTTTGTAAGAGTAATAATTACTAATTAATAATTATGAATTTCGGCCGGGTTAACGGTTGGGGGGGGGGAGTGAAGATAAATGTACCGAGTGGTTTTCTTATGACTATTTTGGGAGCAACAACTTCAATCAGGTAAGACAGTGATTGTGTTATGTTTCTTTGAAATAATGAATTGGTGAGTAATTCCAAATATAGGGGTCGAAAGTTATGTCACTTAGAGGAGGTTTAATCAATTGAATATAATTGTTTGAGACTGACTGGAAAGCTGAGGTATTTAAACAGATTAGGATTGTCCTTGACCTACACCAACATTTGCAATTGCTATAATCAGCTGCTTGTTAGTGTTGTATTGTGAAATTTGGATGTTTGTGAATGTGAATTAATTTTTAATGTATATTATTAAAATAGATTGAACGCAATTGTACTAAATGAAGTATGTGTAATACAATGTGATTTATTTAACTTTTCTGGTGTAAAATGAACACTCGGGTAATTAAATGGAGAAATTTCAATATGAAGTTTAAACCATGTGAAATGGAAGTATGGTGCACTAAATTATGTTTAATAATTAGTACTGCGGTTAGATGAAAGCAAATTTTTGTGAATTTTATCCTGGTGGTGTTATATTGAAATTACTGGACCATGTGATAGGATAATTTGGTTTCGACACCAGGTGGTAGGAGTTCAAGAGGGTGTGTAACAGAGGGAGGATAATGGGGTAAGTGGTTTTCTTACAAGTGGCTTGTGACGGTATAAGTTTTATATTGATGAATCAGGATCGGTTATCGAATTAATGATTTGTATGCAGTCTTCCGAATGAATGGTAGATAGGACTTAGACTTACACCAGGGTAATAGGGAAAATTAAACGGATGGTAACGGTATGAGTATTATATTATGAATGTGGATTAGATGGATACACCCTTCGTGGTGGTAACATCGAATAGATGTTAGATAGGGATCAGGTTTATACAAGGGTAATAGGGAAAATTACAGGGATGTCACAGTATAAGATTACCTTATAATTGGGGTCAAAACCACCATTAATAAAGCAATACTATTAGCAATATTTATCTATCCTTCGAGGTACGTACACCAATATGGCAGATTTGAGATTGTTTCTCGGTTGGTTAGAGAGGAAAAGGAGGTGTGTAAAGTAGCCTTAGTTCTTGGGGCCGAAGCCGCCAGTAGTAGAACCACGTTACTGGGTAACTACTTACTACTCCTCGTGGTACAAATACCGAGAAAATGTAAATAGGTACTTACGTTTCTGGATAATTATTTTGATAACTGGAACTAGGATATCGAGAGTTCAGGAAATATATCAGGCAGGTTAGGAGGGAATTAATGACAGGCAGGTTATAATAACCAGGGAGGTAATTTGATTTTCACTGGTCAGGATTTCTAGATCAAGTGTAAATAAATTCGAATTGAAATAGAATAGGATGAGTGAAGGTGAGCGCGGATATTTATAGGGGATTTACTAGGAGAGGGAAAAGGAGTGGGAAACTGATAGGATTTATAATCAATACTACATTCAGTTTGAGGAAACAAATATAGGAAAGAAGTTTTGATAGGAATTTCTGTACTAGGATTGGATAACTAGTATGTGATGGATTTTAGGATCATTAGAATATTTTATTAAAATCCTTATCTTATTTTAAGGGATAGTGAATACATGAATTTGCCTTACCTAGTTACACCATTAATGAAACTATAATGTAGTGGTGTAAAAGCGCCATGTATAAATATGTGGTTAAAGATCACCGGGTGTAAATAATTTAATAATAAATAAATAGGTTGTAAATGTTCTCAAAGCAAATCGTTAAACTAACCCAAGATCCCGAAACACTCATTAAAAGATAATGCCGTTGTCTCAGTCGGTAAATTAAAGCAGGCCGGTTCAATCTTTTTTTGATTTGCTTAATTACCACAATTTTCTGCTTATTTCCACTTAACATCAATATAGAAACTGCAATGTAACAATAATAAAAATTATCGCGGACGCCAAGTTATTTTTTGATTATGCTCGGAATAACTAACCCGAGGATACAATAAAAAATTCACCAAAATGTTAGAATAAAAAAATATACAAACTATGTTTATTAAATATTTAAATTTAGAATTATATAAAATATATCTTAAAAACTAATTGTAATAGCCTTACATTACTAAATTATAGATATAAATACCTGTTCGAAAATTATTGTACAAAACTTTTTGATAACATATGGTGTCTAAACGAATACGGAAATGCAAACCAAAGGTGATGTAATCTTTGCACCAATATTGCGCAATATGTCGTAATAACAATGCTGTACGTTCTAACCATACCAAAGTTGAATTTTACTTCTTACACATTTATCTTCATGAAATTTGAATAATCCAGTGTTTATTGCATTCTCTCGAAAGTTCAAATAACAAATGTGATCTAAATTTAGATCTAGCAAAGTATAAGTACAAGCGTACGTAAAAGTAGAATTAAACGGGTAATTAAAATGTAATTAAAATAGAATTAAATGTGCAATTAAAAGTGCCCGCAAAAAGCAAATGTTTCAGATTTTAATATAATACGATTTAAAAGTATCTTACCATTAAATCAATGGCACTTTTCAGAAAATTTAGGAGGTAACCCCAATATAGCTTCCTAATCAAAACAACGTTCATCAAGTAATGCTCAATAGGACGCTTACGAATCAAGTGTAATAGCGGTGCGCAAAAAAATGTGCGCAAGAATATGTGCAGAAATTTAATTCCACGACATGGAAGTATATAAACCTTTAAGAAAAATATGCAACTAAGTTACACCAAAATGCAAATTAAGTTGCCTACCACAACTTATAAATCATTAATAACCAAAAAGCCTTTTTTCTTATACTTTACAACTAAATGAACGAAGAACGTAAAAGATTCGTTACAAAACTTCTCACACACGGCGAAAGAAACCACAACAGCAGCCTTGTCTGAAGTAGAGTAAAAGTGGAAAATTTATTTGGTGTGTGGAAAAGGCGCCTCTCGATTATGGCGTAGGATGGATGTAGGATGAAATTTGGTAACATCATTCCAATTATCATTGCATTAAGGGTGTTGTACAGCATAGCTCGCCAAAATGGCGAACCCAGGCCACCAGACGAATTGGAAGATTTGGAACACAAGAACCTATTAGGGAAGGATATATTCCTATTGAAACCGTTACAAATGAAAATGTGGATTATAGAAGGCATTTAATAGAAAATTAGTTTTCAAGATTTTAAATAAGTTTGAAATTGCATCAACGATTTTATACAACTGAAATATTTTTTTTAGTGAATATTGTAATTATTAATTGTAACATTAACTTATAATATATTTCCAAATAAAACATTTTTTTACATCATTTATTTTTATAATGTAAATTCTAATAAAATATAACAAATTATAATTCAAATATATATCAAACTCTAAAAAAAAAATTAACAAATCTTTTTACCTCATTTCTTCAATTCTAGAGAATATAATGCTATGCGGTGCTCAATTTCCAACTTATTTAATGGTTTTCTATGTTCTACTTTTATTTGATGCAATTCTTTTTTCATATTTAGTTCTTCTAAAACAGAATCTCTGCGCCTCCAAAACTTCCATTTTCGCCTGTTCAATTGATGTTAGCTGTACCTATAGTCTCCTCCATGCTGACCATCTTGTATTCTTGTTTAAGATATTTTCGTTTTGGTTATCAGAATTCGAAGAATCTTCATTATTGCACAATTTTCAGAAGTTACGGTTTCAATGGTAGTAATGCCTGGCACTATTATTACTGGTACACATTCCAAATTTATGTTATTCTGTTATTCGATATAACAGTTCGCTATTCAACACTTCCATTCGTGGTTTCATTAGGAACTATATAAAAAGTATAAAAAACGACATTTTTAAAGAAAAGAAAAAATAATTTACCCGTTAAATGTGCATCCGAACCAAAATCATTCTCAATTACGCCAAGGGTTTTTTGTTCATGAGAGACAAAACTCCCTGATATGGTGGTTCAACGTCATTACCTCCCCCCCCCCCCCCACACGTTTTAAACATTTCTTTGCCTTTGTTTAGCAGCTTTCTATCGACCCGCCGTCTTCATGTGAGCCCATTGCTTCGCAATGAATACATTTACATTTTACTATTCAATAGTGTTTCTATATTTTTCCATGGATTATCTCTTTGCAAATTACTCACTGTGTTGGTTTCTTTCGATTGTATTAAATTTTTAAACTGGCGAACTAGATTAGTTAGCAATTTTCTTTCTTCGATGCTATAATTGACCCTTTTAACTTTTTCTTTAGCTCCCATTTCAACACAATTATTGCACTGACATTTACCATTACATTTGCCGAACGTAATTATTGTAGCACTCTATTTTAAACAAATTACATTGTTGCCAAGTATTATTGTAGATAAAACCGGTTCTAGATAAAACATTTTTATAACTAAAATCGACCCCAACTTTAGGATGATCCTAGATGAAATGGAAATGGATGTGTTGGTGCAACTTTTTTTCATACACATAAATCTGAAATTTATTACCTGAAAATACAAATACATATAGTATTTCTGACAATTATTTGACCATTTTGAATTAATAATGTGTTATTAATAATAAATACTACTTCATAACGTCGAGCTCGAAAAATTGTGCTGTAGTAGTTACCTTACAAAATTTTTATTTCGTATGAACCACGAACTAAATAGCCTACAGTTTTTATAAATCTTCTTGGCAACTATGTTTGTTGATCTCATACGCTCTGTACTGCATAATATGGTTGAGACCGGCTATATGAGGAAGTTGATGCACCTAGAAGTGCGACTAAATGTTTGGCAAGTAACAGCGGAAGTCTATTAGAAAATGGATTTTAGGTTTAATTACTTCGTAATCAAAATTATTGATACTTTTTGTGTCACATTTTTTTTTCATTCCAACACAATCGATTTTTGTATTAACCTAAAATAAGCTTTAACATAAATAGTATCAGAACAATAATTACATAATGTACCTTAGGTGCAATGCGGATTCGATTAATGGAAATACATTATATCATCCAAAATAAAATTCAGTGTTGGTACCAACCGTTACGTATTGATCGAAAATTTAGTTAACACAAAAATTTCATGTTTAAATACATAAAACCGTTTCAATTCATGAATTTTATGTTTTATGTCACAAAAGGTAAATTTTATTTTATTAGTTTATTTGTTTTGTAACAAAACCTTTACGTTATAATATTGATACACAAACTGCATCCGCTCTATTTTATAACTGATATACCTACAGTCGTAATGTAACGTATTCAATTTGAATATTCGATCAATGGTAGAATGACTATATCGGAAATAAAATTCTAATACAATTATATCTAAATGTGATTGCGTTACCTATTTCTGTAAATGTCTATATCAAAAACAAAGGAAAATGCCAAGTATTATGTATTATTATGCAAGAAAAATTTAATACCTCTGTCGTGTAATAATATATTTCTTTAATTTAGTAGTTTTTAAATAAGAAAAAAATAATAGCACGAATTAAAAATTAATAATTTTATTAAATACATAAATAAAAAATTTACCTCGAGTAGGATTTGAACCTACGACCACTACTTTGCTAAAGTAATAATATTAATTTTTAATTACATATTTACCTTTGACCTTATTCGTTCATAACAAAACTTATAATAAATTAATAGCACGAATGTTTCAAATGTTCTATAAGAATATTTATTTCTCAACGCGTTTCAGTATAACATGTATCATTTTCAAAAGAAAATGTATAACAATATCAAGTAGTTACGGTAACAAATCATTAAGATAAAACAGCAAACTTGATGTAAATTATAATCCTATATTTAAAATGTCTGTTAAAGTTGAGTCTGTAAGATCAACCTGTTCGTTCAGTAAGGTACGTTCTGTTTATGTGTAACGTGTTAATTTAGCATCGGAATTTTAGTGCGCGTTGAGATATTTATCCGTATTGTTAGGCAACACAACTTACGGTATCTCCAATTTATCTAAATTAAATTTTTCTAGTAAATTTAAAAATGCGATAAGGTCGAATTTTCTCATTTGTTAAAAAGAATCATGCAACTTTTTCCTTCTGGTTGCTTCTATGACTGAAGAACGCCATTTTGGGAAAAAACGAAAATCTAGATGGGAGAGATATTTTCTTGTAACTGCTATGAAACCTTTACTTAATAAAAGTTATAGACAGCGATTACTGCTTTTACCTTCTCTGTCTATTGTAGAAGCATACCGTTAGTTTCGTTTTTACGGATTTAAAGTTTTCTAACAAAAATTCTCGTCACATCAAGAGGTAAGCGAAACTACTTTCTTTTACACTGATTGAACATTTAAATCAATAAAATACATGTTTATATTTTAAAATAAATTAAAATACACCTTTGAGATTTTATATGCGACTCGTATCTAAAATTAGGGTTTCTCTAGGCTTTTTACTTGGTCGACGATCTTCTGAGTTATGATGTAACGTGGAAATGGTCTCCGATAGCTAGGTCGAAGATACTTTATGGTTACGACATTATATCGGACCCTTCTCTTACTACAAGCAAGTAGATTTATATACAATAGAACACTCAGTTGAGTGCAACATCTTGGTGAGTTTCATTTACTTGTTATTCCTTCATGACGAAACTCTCGCTATATCAATTGCTGTAATTAATCTGTAGAGTATTTTAAGAACAACTCATTGCTATAATGAATTACAGTGCTAGGTATAACATTGTTCTAAATTTTGTGCGGGTAATTTCCTTTTTTTCAACTTTTAATAGTATTACATCCAACGAGGTTATGTTCCTGTAACGATAAAGATTATATATGCTTTAGTGGGAATGTAATGAACGCTACTTACATCAGAGAATAAATCGCAAATACTAGCTCCAATCTTTTGACTATTTTCATGTGTAATAATTTTGCATTTGGAAAAATTTCAGCTGCTATAACTGTATACCTACTACTTTGTAGTGATCAGCTGTTAGTAAATTGGCAAGTTGCCACTTACTAAATTAGACTGTTGTTATACAGAGTGCTTCACGAGTTATGTTAATATTTGTGCTTATATGAACTCGACTGCTTACTCACATCTAAATTTTATAAATTTTATATCTAAATGGTTACTGCATGTTGTACATAACTTCATAGTTATAATTTGGTTGTCACCAAACGCTATCATAATAAGGAGGCTATTCAATTTTCTCTGCTTCTAACTATTCGGCTCTCAACCACATGGTGAAACATATTTACTTTAAATTTATAGGTAACTGTAATAATTCTAAATTACGCTTTTGCTATATAGGCTTATAGAAGTAGTAGCAACCTAACACTTTCTGATTGCCGTGTGAAACACTTCTGCTTTATATTTTTTTTTGCCTGTACTATTAATTCATCTTTAACTTTATCTTGTTGTGCTTAAGAAAGATGCAATGGTAGATGTCTAATTAAAATAAATTTGGTTATTCATTTTGGGTTA
Source organism: Vesta saturnalis (assembly GCA_036346205.1). Taxonomy (NCBI): domain Eukaryota; kingdom Metazoa; phylum Arthropoda; class Insecta; order Coleoptera; family Lampyridae; genus Vesta; species Vesta saturnalis. The sequence goes on from JARFJB010000307.1 coordinate 5,728,579, forward strand.
ACTGAGTTGCGTTTGATTTAAAACTGATACGCCAGTTTTAAGGAGAGCTCTTCCTAGTACTTCTGGTTTATTTTGTGTAATTAATTTTGAGTTTGTGTTTATACTTTTTAGGGTCAACGCTGGATGTCTAACATTGCAAAACAACTTTGATTTTTTTTGGGTTTATGTTATAGGGACAAATACTGCCCCGCAAGGTAAGTCTGTTTCTACTATAACGTTCCGATAGGTATTTATCTTTGCCTCAATTTAATTCTCTCGTCGTTTTGTCCTCAAACGTTATAGCTATCCGGATAACGATTGTGTAAATATTCATTATTTTGAGTAAATTGTGGAATTTATCTAGAAATATTTTTGGGGGAAATTTCACAGTTTACGTTCTCATTTGTAATATGTATATATATATATATATATATATATATATATATATATATATATATATATATATATATATATATATATATATATATATATATATACAACGTGTCCCAGATAACATTTCCAGCATGGGGATCTCGCTCATTATAAAAGATACAGATTTGGTTAAATTAGATGAATTACTCCCAAGGATTAGTGAAATTATAGGACACTCTCCAATTTCCAAATTTCCATGTATTTTAAGACTTATGGCAAGAAAAAGGAAAATGTCAAATTTCTTTTTCTTGTAATATCTTTTTTGTTATATTAGACATATAAATTTTATTTGCACTTTCTTAAGATATTTTTTATGCAGAATTTAAATATCAATTTGGATTTTTATTTGCACTTTCTATTTTTTAGTTTCAACCCCTAAATTAAATTTTTCTTATGGAACGACAAGTCGGCTTTGAAATAATTGATCGTGTTTTTTATCCTCTTTACAATGATATAGCACATGTACTATCTGTTTTTAAAAACAACAAAGAAAATTTAAAAAAATGTATTTTATTAAAGACTCTCGCAATAAGCAGGCCGTGAAACATAAAAACACAATCGAATTTAATGTCACTTAAAAATTATTCGTTCTAGAATGTTTTTGTGTCAAACAAGGCTTTATTTACTAATACTGAAAAGTTTGATATGTTGAGTTGTTACATCTTGTCTCATAAAAACAGTTTAGAAGCTGAACGGATGTACTTCAGGCTGTATCCTGAAAGAAAGCAGCCCAGTGCTCGTACGTACAAAAATTTGATAATTAATTTAAAAGAATATGGTTCATTTTCAAAACCTACTAGAAATCCGAAATTACGGAATGAAGATGCAGAACTAAATGTATTACAATCAGTTATTGAAAATCCTTCAACATCTGTTAGAGAAATTGAACATAACACTGGTATTTCGAAAACTACATCACAAAGAATTTTAAAACGTCACAGGTATCATTCGTATAAGTACACCACTCTGCAGGGACTTAGAGATGGAGATCAGGGGAGAAGATTACAATTTTGCCAATGGTATGTTAATCAATGTGAGAATAACGATAATTTTCCAGCTACGATTTTGTGGTCTGACGAAAGCAGATTTACAAATAATGGCATTTTCAATCGACACAATGTTCACTTTTGGGACCGTGAAAATCCTCACGTTGTTAAGGAAAGTCGGCATCAAGTGAGGTTTGGTTTTAACGTCTGGTGTGGCATTTTAGGCGCTAAACTTATTGTGCCCATATTTTTTAACGAAACATTAAATAGTGAAAGGTATTTGAATTTACTACAAACTGATTTAGAAAATAAACTTGATGATTTACCACTGATTGAGAATATTAATATCTACTTCCAACAAGATGGCGCCCCACCCCACAAATCAAACATCATCAGGGAATATCTTAATAATCGGTTTCCAAATTCATGGATTGGTAATCAAGGGCCGATTTTATGGCCACCCAGGTCTCCAGACTTAACGCCCTTGGACTTTCTCCTTTGGGGCTACGTAAAAAATCGAGTGTACGTGCAAACATGAGAATGCCGAAGATCTTCGTGAAGCTGTTCTTGCAGCGTTTGGTAGCATTAAACGCCAAAAACTACGCAGAGCAATTACGTCGACACTACGCAGGGCACAATTATATTTAGAACGGAATGGTCAATTGTTTGAACATCTTTTATAATTGGATAATTATCTCCAACACTATTACCTGCTTAACTCTTGTTGTTATCTATTATTTGCCGTTTTCTCATGTTTCACGGCCTGCTTATTGTTAGAGTCTTTAATAAAATACATTTTTTTAAATTTTCTTTGTTGTTTTTAAAAATATATAGTACATGTGCTATATCACTGTAAAGAGGATAAAAAAACACGATCAATTATTTCAAATCCGACTTGTTCCATAAGAAAAATTTAATTTAGGGGTTGAAACTAAAAAATAAAAAGTGCAAATAAAAATGCAAATTGATATTTAAACTCTGCATAAAAAATATCTTAAGAAATTGCAAATAAAATTTATATGTCTAATATAACAAAAAAGATATTACAAGAAACAGAAATTTGACATTTTTCTTTTTCTTGTCATAAGTCTTAAAATACATGGAAATTTGGAAATTGGAGAGTGTCCTATAATTTCACTAACCCTTAGGAGTAATTCATCTAATTTAACCAAATCTGTATCTTTTATAATAAGCGAGATCCCCATGCTGGAAATGTTATCTGGGACACGTTGTGTGTGTGTGTATATATATATATATATATATATATATATATATATATATATATATATATATATATATATATATATATATATAAAACGGATGCACCGATTGGGGTATTACTTTTTGTTAATTAAACACAATTAAACCAAGTTGTATTAAATTATCAGTAGTTGTTTTCTTTATTCCTGCGGACAAGGATCACAATTCCTATCCGGAGCTACTACCTTATTGGATGTCGTCCTATCTTATTTTCTTGGCCCAAGGGCGATATAAAAATAAAGTAGTGCGCTTTAACCTTCCTGTATATATATATATATATATATATATATGTGTGTGTGTGTGTGTGTGTGTGTGTGTGTGTGTGTGTGTATAACGGAAGCACTGATTGGTGTATTATTTTTTTTTAATTTAGTTTTGTTCACAATTAAACCAAGTTGTGTTAGATTATCAGTTACCGTTTTCTTTATTCCTGCGGACTAGTATCACAATTCCTAGCCGGACCTACTACCTTTCTGGACGTTTTCCAACCTGATTTCAACTGTAGTGTATCTATTACTGTGTCGTAGCACTTTTCTTGGAACAAAAGCAATATAAATATAAATCAAGTGGCGCCCTTTAACCTTCCTGTATCTCTACGCCAACCACACACCCACGCATCCAAGTGCCTAACCTCCCGACTGAGCTTCCGGCTAAGTCCCTATTTATTGTTACTGCACACTTTTTTTTACTTTTGCTACGATCGCAGTTTGTGCATGTAACACATGTTACACATAAATTTTGAATGCGTACAATACATCTATTTTGTCTTTTGTGTTTCAAAAACATAAATATTTAATATTAACGTTTAATATTGTCACAAGGTGATTATTTACTATAAAATATTTGACATAATGTGATTTGTCTGTTTATTTATATTTGTAACAACTAATGTGTTCTTTATATGTGATATCAAGATTCCTAAGTGTTTATCTAATATAAACAGGATTATAGCATGTGTAGTTTAATTTATAAATACACGACTTCAAAATGTCGTTAGTTGAATCTTTGGCATTAGATAAACATTAGAGACATTTATTAATTTTGAAAGCTACTTCTTGTTCTTTCGTAATCTATGAGCTACTTCTATTTTTCCAAGATATGAAATTGATTGTGAGATTATTTTTACGCACTGGGTATATGCTGGCTTGTCTTGTGCTTAAGACGTATTTTTAATAAAATATGAACGTGACCTTGCACGAGAAATTTTTTTTGATGTGTGTACATAATGTAAATTGGTGTAAGTGGTACGCTTCTGGAATTCTTAGTAAAGCATTGAGTATTAGATAAACCATGTTTAAATGTTGTATGAATATTTTTGAGTTGGAAGTGTTAAATTTAAATCAGAAATAACATTTTAGTAACACCCCTACTGAGACGATAATGGATATTACTGTATCTGACTACAGTATTTTAAGTAATACGATTTTAAAAATTGTTGTAAATTGATAACGTGTAAATTTATGATCTGTTGATATTGCATTAAATGTAGAGGCAGAATATGTATGTACATTTTTGCTTGTACGAATGACATAACGTTGCACAATCGAATATCTTCTGTACGATCAGGGACAAATAGTTTTGAAATTTGCTGAATTTTGCGGAAGTAAATGTCGCGCATATGTGGAAATTTCATAAAACGTTGAATCCTGGTTTTTATGTGTAGTGAGTATGGATGGGATGTTTATAAAAATTTCAAGATGGCCGAGATTTTGAAGTATCGGTTGCGTTGGTTCACTTTCAGCCCTTTTTATTAAGTTATGTGCCAGCAAAGACCTGTGGTGTCGAAACTCCTCTTGGATAGGCCAAATAGTTTTAGCGGGATAAACGTGATGAGGAAGCAGATATTCAAGCTATAATAGTGCGATGGCCAGTATTAATCTCGTTAAAGGCTATAGCAGTGTGAGCGTGCATACATTAATGAAAATCAATTACATTGGATAGGGAATTACCGCAGATAAGGAACTTAGGAATAATTTTAGATATTTGAATGGTGGGCGTTTCTTTATCTTTAGAGATGTCGTTGCTTATGCTGTAAAGTTCATTTCAGACATTAAGGATAATAATCAATCTCCATTACCTGTTATTATACGCTAGAATATATTAGTAAAGACGTTATTCTATAACAATTTTTTTTTGTATACGTTGCTTATGGAAGCATCCAATATAAAGGTATGGAAGAATATTATCGCGGGTCTTACTTATAATAAGTAAAACAAGGAGAGTACAATCAGTTCACGTGTTAATTGAGATAGAATTCACAATAAACTAAAAGCGCTATTGCCATACATGCGTCTTAAATGCGAATTAAAAATTGGTGTGTTTGTAAGTCCGACACAATACTCATGTATTCCAGTCAAAAAAATGCAGATTATTAAGTGGTATTACTCAGGAAGTACTGCACAAAAAATAATGGGCAGGTTTGTTTTTCCTTTGACAACAGCAGTACGGTTACTAGGGGCAACATATTTCAAAGCCATCTATTCTCGGGATAACAAATACTGTACACTCTTTGTATATTAATTAGTATAATACAAAAAACACGTGAGAAAGCATACACACCACTCCCTGCTGATATAAGCAAGTTCCTTGTTCATTTTCACAAATATATAGTTTACCCTCATTATTAAAATTTTAGCAGAATTTGTCTCTAATGTTTTCTGCACATTTCGTTACATTTCGGGAACTCGTGGGTTCTAAACTAACAATTATTACCTATCGGTAGTTCTCTCTAATCTTGTTATCTTCCAGTTTGAGGCCGTATAAGTTAGTAGATGTGTTTTCATCAAATAATTATGCAAATAACAGCAAGTCAGTACTACTTTAGAGGCCTTTTTGCGCTCGAAACTTATAGCTTTTTGAAAGATGCTAAACTTTGTTCTCAGCATACCAAATGCACATTCAATTACAGATCTTGCACGTGATAGGTGGTAATTAAAAGTTTGGTGTTGAGCATCGCTTGCCCCCTGTGGGTAAGGCTGCATTAAATTTGGTTTTAGTGCATACGCTTCGTCTGACAAAAACGTGGGGAAATGCTTCATCAATGTATGGCAACGATGTTGGTTCTGGTATATTTAGTTGTCCTGTTTCATATAATTCCCAAAATTTAGTATAAAATAGTACTCCAGTATCAGAGACACGGCCATTTGTACCAACATCTGCCATGATGAATCCCTTGTTTGCGTTTGCAAGAGCCATCAGTACTATACTGTAAAAACCTTTATAACTGTAATGAAGTGATGCAGAGTCTTTTGGTTTGGACTAAAAAATGTGTTATTGGTTAACAAAATTAGATTGTGCATGCGATTATGTATCCCGGCCAATCCAATTGCTTTCGAGTGGTCAGAAACGTTCGATCGGTTAGCTCCAATGCAAAGATTATACGCAAAAAAAGCTGTAAAAGACATATTGTTTGAAACAGAGTTGGGTAATTTAAATAGAAATTCCGTTCAAATAAATGTACTAACACCTAGTAACAGCAATTTACGTAATTCAGGCATACCCTCGCGGCCATCATCAAACTGTTCAGTCATATCACAATAATCCTCACATCCTACGATTACACCTCCATTAATACCTCCTTGCCAAGAGTCCTCACTTCCATCTCCACACCCAAACCTTTACCTAAATATTTCAACTCAATCATTTACTTAAACACATCTCCACAGGTACTTTCTAACGACGACCAAGTTATGAATTTGACAAATATTAATGACTGTCAAGATAATGAGTGAACTTATACGGCTGGTGCCTTATTTGCTCGTTTTAAGGCCGGAACCATTCAGATGTGTATCTACTTTTAAGTTTATTTTTCTTGCTTAATTCTATAGTATGTTCTACTGCCTGGTTCAATAATAAATACCAATTAAAAATATGATTTATTTTACTTACCTACATGTATGACTGAAGAACATAAAGCAATGAATCACATGTATCCATTATAGATTGGCTAATAGAAGCTGGTGACCTAATTACCGACAAGAGGCATCCTTCATGCGGTAATAATTTTCAAAGTCAACTGATTCGTGCGAGTACCTTATTTCCTTTATCATGTTCAGATGAGAGTATTTGTCCCTTTTCAGAAGTCATCCTTTGGTCCACCTCTTCCTTTTAATACGTTTCTTTGTCACTAAAGCTAATATTATTGTGACACAGGCTTTTTCCTCCTCTACATCCATCATTTAAGTGCTTTCTCAACGGCTTTATGAGTAAGACTGATGGCAGAATATCAGTTTATACTGAAGGTGTAAAACCACTCTTCAATCCGTCAGATTGCCATCAATCTTCGTTGAGTAAAAAATGGACTGATACCAGACTGAACTGATGCCAGACTGACCGTGTAGTGCGGCCCTATAGCTCATAACATAATAAAACTGCTCTAAGAATTAAAATAATAAAATGTTCAATTCTTTTGTTAATTTACAATGATCTGATATATACAATCTACTAATGTAAAAAACAAAATGGCGTATATTTACAATGTTATCGGATAGTAGTATTTGTGTACCGTAAATAGGGAATAGAAGAAGATTATTTTTTCGTGGAAAGTATTTTTATTATTTCGGCCATCGATAAAAGGAACAGGAATTGTTTATGAGGTTAATAGTTTGCATAAATTGCTGAAAAATAGTTTTAAAAAAGGTAAGAGCTACCGTTACATGAGGTTTATGGAGTGTGATTTTGTGAATTTGGCAGCCTGTTTCTTTTCATAAAAGGTATTTGATATCCTTGTTCATGCAAAAGTTGTTAAGGGCTTAGTTGAGTAATTGGATTCTGTTGGTGAGAACCATTTAGATGTGTACAAAGATAAGAAAGAAATCGAGATTCTTCCGCAGTCAGAGAACGCAGTTTTACATTGCACGTGGCTTTCTTGATTAAATGTAAGTTTTAAATGTATATTGTTAATGGGACAAAAAATGAAATAAACAAATAAGATTCAACAATATTTATATACAGAATTCCTTACAGCTAAGGATTATTTTGAATTAACAATTAAGCCTTGCTTATTACGCTAATAATGATACTATTTATTACGGTTCTTAAGAATTAACAGTGAAACTTAAGATTTATATACAACATAAAAAAAATAGTATTTTAGTAATTAAGTGTGATGGCCTCTACTTATCGGGGAAAATGATACACGTTGCACCTACATTATTGCGAATCTTTTCATTTTTTTTATAGCATCGGCCCAGTAGCACTTTGACTAATTCATCTGCGTGAATGCTACAAAAGGTAAGCAAGTTGTTGTTTGTTTTTCAAATTTAGCAACTTTAGCGAATTTGGAGACTTTTGCCAATATTCTGATTCCAAGCAAACACCCTTTAAATAGTGGCTATTGCAGTGTCGATTATTAACATTTTTCTGTTATGCTAATAGCAGGCTTATGTTTATGTTTTAATTTTTCAAATTTGACAAAATTGTTTACTACATCTTTAACAATTTTTAACAAACATTACTACTGACGAAGATAACTGTAAGTGTTATCGAAACATTTAGATTGTATAATTTAAAGAACACCATTAAAAAATCCCAAAAAAGATAAGTATTTTATTTTTCTATTAGAGTTACGTCCTTTTCCCACCGATCGCACTGAATTAATGAGATCGCCATCTCGACACGACATTTTTTGGGGTTTGCTGAATATCTCCGAAAGTGCTTCGAATTTTGAACCTTTGACTGGAATTTTGGTGAGCATTAAAAATTTCAAAACATTGCGCATTTAACCGACTGTCGATCTAAAATAATAAGAAATCCACTTTATCGCACATGGTGTGAAATTTCCCCTTTTTTCTCAATTTCTCAATTTACGTGGTTTAACAGGTTCGCATTAATTTTATCGTAGGAGATCGAATGGTATTCCAATAAATTGTGTTAAACTACAGACCGACATAAATGCGTTATGCTCTTGGTGTTCAATGAATGGAACTAAACCTATATAAATGTTTTAAAATTAAATCGTATTAAACAACCAATCCGATTTAATTATACTGTTAACCACATTATTGTTGAAACTAAGAATACAGTTACTGACTTAAGAGTTATTTTTTCGTTTGACCTCTCTTTTAGTGAGCATATACATTGGATATGTAATAAAGCATTGAAACAACTGGGATTTCTATTTCGCTGCACAAAACATTCTCGAAAACATCTGATTTTAAAAACATATACTTTTCATTCGTTCGTTCCACTCTAGAATACTACTCTCAAGTATGGTCACCTCATCACTCTACACGCATTGTAAAAATCGAAAAGGTTCAGCACAAGTTTCTACGATTTTATTGTACATATCTGGTCCTCATGCAAGTAATTAATCCTATACAAGTGCTCTTACCGCTATAAAAAGCAATACTTTACTTGCCAGACGAAAATTCTTCGATCTTACATTTCTGTATAAACTACTGAATGGTCAACTAGATTGCTCCTTACTTCTCCAATTAATTACCTTTAACATACCTGGAAAAAAGTAAGACATACTCATCTTTTTTGTGTAAAGCGTTACAAAACGAACTACCTTTATAGTATGGCTTCTGAAAGGGTTATGTGCTTTGCAAACTCCTATCCAATCCTCGATTTATTTGCACTATCTTTCAATGCATTTAAAGATAAAGCAAAATATTTGATTTCCAATGAAGATGGCTCTTTCTATGCACAATGCTATAGTTAATCGTAATGTAGTTAAATTCAATACTTGTATTCTTTTTTATTCTTATGTAATTGTTTCAATGTAATTATTAAATTGCTACCTAATTCAATTATATTACTTAATTAACATATTAGTAGTACTCCATATTATATTCAAATCTGACTATCTTGTACACTTTCATGTTGTTTTTGGAGTTTTCCTGCAAAGAAACATTATTATTATTAAATAGCAGTTATATAAGTTATAGTGTCCGTTTAATACAGATTTTGTCGATTAAGGCTTTATTGTTAGAGTAAGAAAAAATTTTTTTAGACAGAGGTATAGACAATATCATTATATTCCGGAATTAACTGTTTGTGTACAAGGTGTTATGCAAATGCACGAGACACTAAACTTGTATATTTTTAAATGGTATACCCTGAACATTATTGAATTTTTGCATTCTGCTCACATTTTCTATCCCATCAATATAGCACACAGTAGATTATACTGAGCGCTTTAGAAATCAGAACCATTTTTATGTAATATTTTTTATTACTTTCAAACCTTCTAGTCGATCATAGCAGATACGATAATCATTTTTTCTTCAATTTTGGTAGAATTGATAATAAATTATTTCATTAGGTTAAAGATACTTGTTACTTGTTGCACAAAGGTATTGTTGTGCCAAAAGTAAAAGTAAGAGCGAATAAAGATTAAGCTGGAAGCTCAGTCGGTCAGTGAGGCACTTGGATGCGTGGATGTGGTGTAGATACCCGTAAAGTAATAAAAGGGCACCACTTGATTTAAATTTATATCGCCCTAAACCAAGAAAAGGGCTACAAGACAATAAGAGATAGGTTACAGTTAAAAAAAATTGGGGACACAGTCCAGGAAGAGAATAGGCCCGGTTAGGAATTAGATGATAAACCGCAGTAATAAAGAAACAATTATTGGTATTTAACACAAATTTAATTCTGTAAATAAATTAATACCGCAACCCTCTTTAAATCTATGCAAAATAGGAGTAATTAAATCTTTATAAAGTACCACTAATATATTTAGATACCTGCATCAATTATAAAGGTTAATAAATATTAGAACAATGGATATCGTAAGTTTGGATAGCTACAATATTACTGAACAAGCCGAGAATACTTATCAATAGACACTGATTTACCAAATTATTACTTCAAGCATAGATCAAAAGCATAAACTAAAACCCTTAAAATTTACCAACAAGATTACAACGAAATATGTATAACCATGGGACCGAAAACCGAAATAGTTTTAAGCAAAAAAAAATCAATAGCTTCCTTATGTTCGTTAACACGTATAATTAGATCTTAAATAGTTTAACTAGTAATTGAGACACATTAAACATTTAACTCATTAAGTAACTATGAAATTGTGATCACCCCATATAAGCATTTTAGTTTATAAAAGTATTAATATATCGTGAAGCACTCTGGATAACAACGGTCGAATTACAAAGTTCAGACCTTAAACAGATGTTTATTTCAAAGCAGTAAGTGTAAAGATGCAACAGTTGTTTAAAATACACTGCAATTTTTGGAAATGGAAAGTTATCACACAATAAAATAGCACCTGTGTAATTATGAAATTGGTCGATTGCTACTAAATCTTAATTACTATTACAGGTAGGCAACCTTGTTAGATGTAATGCGATTCAATGTTCCAGCTAAATGTAGTTGCACTAACGATTAAGGAAACTGTGCTATACTGGTGGCTAATTCGTTATAGGGACGAGCCACTTTTAAAGTTAACTGAAGAGAGTGTATATATAGCGAGAGATTCGTTATGAATGAAACCGAGCTGGTGGCATAGTGGTGACACGATCTGCTTAGTATTCGGGAGTTAATGGGTTCGATTCCCGTTACCGTCTACCTTATATGAGGTTTTTTCAGGGGGTTTTCCTCAAACACATGTAGAGGCATGGTCAGTGCGTATATGCACACCATACGCTGCTGCTTAGGCGAATGCTGGGGTAGTATTTTCCCCCTCAGAACCCTAACTCCGTTCCTTCCGATCCTATCCTGACCACACCCATCCTTAATCCCACCATTCATATATACGTAATGTATGTATGTATGCTGGGAATCCATGACTGTGGCTGAAGGAACTCGGAAAGCTCGAGCAGCCCGCCCTCCTCCTCGGGGAGGGAATGAAATACGTGGCCTTTTCCTTTTTTTCATGAATGAATAACAATACATATATATATATATATATATATATATATATATATATATATATATATATATATATATATATATATATATATATATATATATATATATATATATATCTGTGTGGAACACCACACGACCTTCCAACCTGCAAAATGGAAATTAAAGAAAATAAAATAATTCTAATAACATTTTTTAAGGATAATTATGCAACCCCTTTTATAAGAAGTTCATTACGAAAATAGACAACATTGTACACGCAAAATAATAATCTATGTGACACAGACATTTAAAACTTCATGACAGACAGAGGTTAATAGACATCTACACCTTTTCCAGTTTTATTCGAGAAGTTGTTAATCGTATTTGAGAATTGTTACTTGTATTTAAGAAAACATCAAAAGTAGATGAGAATAGTCAGTTGAATTTGACAAAACAACAAATGTAGTTGAGAATAGTCAATTGTATTTGAAAAAGTATCATTTCATTTTAAGAAGTCGTTAATTGTATTTCAGAATGTGTGATTTGAATTCGAGAAGTTGTCAATTGTATTTGAGAAGAATATCCAAATTAAAATCAGCTGTTCAAACAAACACACACACACACACACACACACACACACACCAGACAGGCTCATGATACAATACAATCATTATTCGCTTATATCACAACGCAGGCCCCGACCACCACCCGTCACTCCCGCTACAGTAGTCCCGCAACAGCAGCAGCAGGCTATGTTATATATGTGATTTTGTTTTTCTCATTTTCAATTGATATCTTCTCAAATACATATGACCGTTTCTTGAATACAATTTACTACTCTCAAATTCATTTGTTGCCTTCTCAAATTCAACTGAACTACATTTGTTGTTTTCTCTTATACATTTGACTATTCTCAAATACAATTGATACTTTCTCAAATTAACCTTATGCTTTCTCGTATAAAATTGAAAAAGGTGTAGTTGCTAACTTGAATTCAAAGAAATGAAATAATTTTTTTTCTATAGCTACCCAAATCAATAGATTAGGTTTCACTTTAACCGCAAGGGTAGATAAAGTTGAACTTTAACTGCAAGAGTAGATAAAGTATTTTAATTCCTTTAATTTTTATTTATCTACGTATACAACTAATTTTTCAGTTTGATTTGCATTAATAATAACTTCAATATAGCAATTTACATTTCCAGACATATCAAATTTTGGAGCAGAACCTGTTTCATGTGAAAACGTACAGACGACGTAGGGTTACATGAACTTTCTTTTCCACAGAGTATTTTCTTTGATACATCAAAATTTGGTATACAAAAAAACATAATTTAATACACGACGATAAAATACAACTATCGACTCATGAAAATTTCGCCCCTTCATCGCTCATGAATTAACATTTTTCACTCATCGATAAAATTATATTTTATCGTCTTGTATAACAAATAACTATAATTTAAATTTTTTTCGGATAACTATGCAACCTCCTTTTTATACTTTCATAACGAAAACAGGCAACATTATAAAAACAAAAACAATAATCTATGTCAGAAGGACATTTAAAACTTCATGTCAGATAGAGATTCATTGACATAAATACATGTTAACGTAACAAAAATTCCAAAGCCGCCCGCTTCTATAACAATACTGATAATACAGCTTTAGCATATTTATATAATTTTTACATTTATTTCGCTTTACATTAAAAAACTATATAACGAAAATTTATGTAAAATTACATTTTCTTTAAAAAATACGTCCACATTCTTTCTTATAAAATTAATCCTTACTCAGATGAAAAAATTAGAACTAACACTTAAATTCTAGCTTAGGACGCGCAAGCGCACACGCACACGCACACGTACACGCACACGCACACGCAAACGCACACGCACAAGCACACGCACACGCACACGCACACGCACACGCACACGCACACGCACACGCACACGCACACGCACACGCACACGCACACGCACACGCACACGCACACGCACACAGCACACGCACACGCACACGCACCACAGCACACGACAGCACACGCACACGCACACGCACACGCACACGCACACCGCACACGCACCACGCACACGCACACGCAGCACGACACGCGCACACACGCAGCACACACACACCACACGCACAGCACACGCACGCACCACGCACGCACACGCACACGCACACGCACGAGCACGCACACGCACGACACGCACAGCACAGCAGCACGCACGCACGCACACGCACACGCCACGCACACACGCACGCACACGCACGACACACGCACACGCACACGCACACACACACGCACACGCACACGCATCACGCACACACGCACACGCACACGCACACGCACACGCACACGCACACGCACGCCCACGCGCACGACGCACACGCACAGCACCGCACCGCATACGTCACACACACCACACAGCACACACACAGCACACACACACACACCACACCTTACCAGATTTGCTGTATAATTAGGTAAACGGGCGTCTTACTAGCCCTAAACATGTTTGGTTTTAGTGGGAGAGCGAGCCCATGTTAAGTAATTGCCGGAATTTATCTTCGAGCCGGCTATCGGAGACCCGTTATTAATTATTCTATAATTAGGAAGAAGCGCTAACCAGGTATAGTTGAAGGATCTGTTATAGCAGTACCTTGAAGGAACGAAGAAAGACGACAACAATTCCCAATAGAAAAACCTAAAGAACCAAATGTTTTAGATACAAGTTGAATGCTAAGTTGTAAAAGTGTATTTAAATAGACTAATGATTGAAACAAAAAGGTGATGTCTATTAAAAGAAAATGATTTACTTACCTCCTGGCACGACGAGAATATATGTAGCTACTTAGAAACCCTTTATATCAGTATTAAAATAAAACTAACATATTTAGTTGATAAAAATTTTTAAGTACACATCTTGAGAATAACAAACCAAAGTACCACTGTAAAATAATTTCCCACTTGTGACACATTACAGAAACATTTTCTCAAAATACCTGGTGTCTTAACAAAGCGTGTTCATTGCAAAAATGGTGTTTTACCAAAAACGAACTCAAGAACGTTACCTGATTCCTTTTACCAATCAAATTTTTTTTTATTTTAAAATATTTTATAAACTGAATTGTCACGTGCAATGTTGTCAATTTTCTCGTCAGTACCTGACGCAAGGTGTGCTTTGATTAACAGTAATAAGAAGTTCTCAAACTCGAACGAAAACGCAATTGATGATTTAACACGTTACATACTATCTTGTATACAGGGTAGGTAAAAACGCGATAGTCACATTGTCTCAACTTTTGCAAGAGCATATTATCTATGTATATTATACCGTCATTCGATTTATTTAACGTTTTTTTCTATTTATCATAATTAGTTTGTTTGTTTCAGTACAGAGAAAGGAACCAATTATAATTTAATAACAAACAAAAACTGAATTTCCCTATACATATTGCAATATTTTTTAAAGTACACTATTTTAAATTTATTGCAAGTATTTTGAGCAGGCTATGAGAAAGAAAAACTGAAAATAATATTTTTAAGAAAAAACCATACTTCTTTAAACATTTTCTAATGTGTTTCTTTTTCTGGGCAATTGTACAAAATTTTCAGAAACATATCAATAAAAATATGGTATTACAGAATCTAATAAAATTTTTCAGGAAAAAAATTGAATTGCGTAATAGTTAATTTTAAAATATGCACGATGCTACTGTCTAAAATTTTGTCTGAAAGTTTGTTTAAGCATTAATAATAAATTCATAATCGGCCAAGATCACCGCATTAGATGGACACACTTTATAAAACATGAACCAAACTTATAAAGAACAAAATTCAGAACTAATTTCAACCGTATAACGATCTTCAAAATAATAAAATAACATCAAATTCTATGCAAGAAGGTTTAAGTAATAAGATGTTTAGAATTTAAATCTTTGTACTGTTAACATTTCTCAATGTAAATTCATCGTACTAACTTATTTTTTCGTAACACCTCAGTAGCCCTAAAGACGGTCGTGTTAATTTAACAAAATTATATGGTGTCACATTATATGTATTGTTGATATTATCCAGTTTTATCGCCATCATAGTAGATGCACGATCTGTTTAGCATTTGGGAGGTAAGGATTTCATTCCCATTGGCATCTATTCAGTATGAGGTTTTTTAGGGGTTTTTCGTACAGTTATAGCGGAATGATCAGTGCGTATATGTACAATCACGTGCGGCTATTTGTTTAAATGCTCGAATAGTTTTCCACTCAGAAAGCTAACTACATATGTATGTATGCCGGGAATCCATCTCTGTAGCTGAAGGAGCATGTAAAGCTTAAGCAGCAAATAAAATATGTTGCCTTATCCTTTTCCTCGAAATTTCTAAGGGTAATTTTGGATATCATGTATAATTGAGCGCAGAAGTAAGGGGAGAAAGTTTGAGTAATGTCATTTTTTATTCATTTTGAAAGCAAGTTATGTACCATTAGCTTATTTCTTAAAAACAGAAAGTTATCTAGTATACCAGTTTTCTTTATTATGTTGTATTTTATTTACCTATTGAATGCATGTCATGATACTCAGAAGTTGACATTGCCACTGCTGTAGTTATATGCTCTTTTGACAAACGACACATTCACAAAAACAGTTTTAGGAAAGTTATGACTGTGTTTTTGTTGGGCATGGCCCGCCATTATAAGACAACACACAAAATATATTTGCTATAACTCGTCTGCCCTTATTAGTTTGAGTTACTAAATGTGCTCCTAAAAACGTAACTTTCCTTTAGTTTATATGCGAAAATTCAATTATGACGTTTCAATAAAGGTTTTCCAATTCTGCAAAATCTGACATGTTATCTCGTTACATAAAATGCAAAAAAAATGGCGATAAAGGTATATAGAAAGTTTCAATTCAACTTTTAATAGAAAGTATTTTAATACATCTAGGACGATATGTGTAAGATTATTATCTCAGATGTCTTAATCCAATAAGAATATATTTCAACAAATTAAATTTAATTTGATAAATTTGGAAATTTAGATTTTGCAAATCTAGAACTGCATGTTGTAATAAAGATAACCACGAGATGGATGAAATTAATAGTTCAACAAGCAAGTAGCTCAATCCAATTAATTCCATTAGTAAGTTGGAAAATGATTTAGGAATATCCAAAACAATATAATATAATATACTACAGGGTGTCCGGTGAGGAACTGTACAAACTGAAATGGTATGTTCCTTGGGTCAATTTAAGTAAAAAAAGTCCCATAAACATAGGTCTGATTCGCAACAGTTACCCAGATACAAGCGTTTAAAGTTTATAAATGATCACATATTTTTTCAAAAGTAATTATTATTAGTCAACTGGAAAAACAAAACCGAAACAATCTGTCATTTATTCGTTTGTGTTCTAATAATGACAAAGTGGATTGTAGTAAATTAAGTGTAATTTAAATTTAAAATGCCCTTTCAATTTTCTAACGAAGAGTATGCTGACATCATTTACATTTATTATTGAAAAGGCATTTATATACCTGCAGGCATACAGCGAAAATCATTGGATAATGTTTTCCTGGGTCAGTTACCTAAACGATGCATCGTAGGCTTTGTAGCAAATAAAGCCTTCAACGGTGACTACCCCTCAAATCCGTTCAATTTTCATCACTGCAATATTAACTACATGTCGTTATACATTGACGGACAACAAATTCCTTCGAAGGCCTTACAACCAGACTTTACAGCTAATGGTTTATATGTAAGACCGTACCACACCTTATTCTCTGGTACGGGTATTCATTTTTTGAATGAAGGTAACGATATATCAAGAAGTGATTATCCCAACGGCTACTGTTTAATGGCCTTTGACCTAACACCTGACCTGTCTGCAAACGCTAGCACGCACTGGAATTTAGTTAGAAACGGCTCCCTTCGGCTGGAAGACGGGTTTGAAGAAGCGCTCACCGTAACAGTTAACTGTTTGGTGTATGCAGAATTCGATAACGTGATCGAGATCGATAAACATCGGAATGTCGTTGTGGATTTTAGCTGTTAAAAGTGGTAGCTCTAACCTGTAAGATTCAGTGTACAGCAACAGCCGATAGAAGATGGACGCATACTTGGACGTACAAAGGTTTAATGGTGTTAACAACGAATTCATACCGAAAGAAATTTCCGTGGTTACAGATCACGGTCGTTTATCGTTGATGCTAATAAAACCACCTCGAGGCTACTTTATATCAGGATCCATATCACGACAGATAAAATTTATGAAGGATAATTATCATGGGCTGAAATGGTGGTGGGGTCATGTACATTACAACAATTTCCGTGAGGAACTGATGAGAGTGTTGCGCCCATTTAACAAAATTCACGTTAGGGGCAGTGAAAAACAACAGTTTTTAAGGTTTCTTAACAAACCAATAGTAAACCTGGAGGAGACTGGTTGCCCGTCGATTAAACAGTTGAAAAGGGAAGCAAAAGCAAAAGCTGCTTAAACCATAACATCACTGAGACTATGTGTGCACTGGAAAACGCATTACTACTGCAAGACTGGACGCATACCAATTCCAAAGATGTATGCGGTACAAGTGTTAAAAAAAATACTCTAATTAGTGTTGACCCTTAGGGTAGATAATACGGTCTCACACGCGGGTGTGTAAAAATAGGGGTGGAAAAATATGTCCTACACGTGAGCTGTCATAAAATAGTGGTGAAAACACGCGTCCTATACGTGAGCGAGTAAAAAATAATTAGGGATAAAAAGAAAGAGTTGAAAACACGGACTCACACGCAGGTATATGTAACAAAAGATAATTAGGGATGAAAATAGGGTGGAAAAATACGGTCTCACACGTGGGTATGTAAAAATAGGGATCAAAAAACACGTCCTACACGAGGGTATATAAAAAATAATAAGGGATAAAAATTCCAGCAGGGGTTGAAAATACGGTCTCACACGTGAGTGTGTAAAAATAGGGGTGAAAAAACACGTCCTACACGAGGGTATATAAAAAATAATAAGGGATAAAAATTCCAGCAGGGGTTGAAAATACGGTCTCACATGTGAGTGTGTAAAAATAGGGGTGAAAAAACACCTCCTACACGTAAGCGAGTAAAAATAAGGGTGGAAAATCCGGTCCCCCACGTGGGCGGTCTTGCGACGTCAAAATCCAAGATGGCGGCGACAAGTGTCGGTTTACTACTGTTATCGTCCTCAGTAATGGTAACATCTTTAAGAAACGTTTAAGAGGTTAGAACTAATTTATGAAATATGACATAGATGAAAACGCAAACATAAGCCTGCTATTAATATAACAGTTTAATAAACGTATAAAGCCAACTATGGAATCTAATTTTAGTAAATAATAACTAGCTCATTAATCATTAAAAATAATTATTAATTTTATTAAAAAGTTTACCTCGAGTAGGATTTGAACCTATGACATGTAGTTTGCTAGAATACCTCTCTAACCAACTGAGCTATCGAGATACAAACCCCGATCGATATAAATTTTATCTTTATGTATGTGGAATTGATGTAAATTCTAAATATACTTAACTCATTCGTTCATAACAAAACTTATTAATAAGATCCTTAATAAAATTAAATAAACAAACATGTAAGTAAACAGAATAATACACTTAATTCAATTGAATGTGGCCCATCTAATAATGCTGCCAAATTGTTTCCAATTATTGATAATATCGACATTAATGACGCACATGCGACTACTGCTACTCATTCTAGCATTGTTCAACAGTCAGAAAAAAGGAGTGACACATCTGCGTCTAGCAATAAACGTAAATCAATTGCACGTATAATTGGTAATAATGATATGGATTCTTCTTGTAATATAAAAGCAGTAATACGTAGAGCACATTTGCATGTCTATAAGTTAGACCCAAATACTTCTGTAGATATGCTCCTGACATATCTCAAACTGATGTTTCCGGATATTGACTGTGAAAAACTTCAATCAAAACATCCCACTTATTATTCATCTTTTAGAATGTCAGTTCAATATTCGAATCTAGGAAAGATTATGGACCCGTCTATCTGGCCAATCGGGAGTTGTGTAAGTCGGTTTTTTTCCCGCGCACAAAAACACTAGTGAACAACTAACGTCTAGGAAGTCTACAAAAACCAAAGTAAATTCTATATATCATATTAGCAATGACCTTTTGGTTTTTTATATTAATATCCAAAGTCTGAGGAATAAAATGAATGAATCTGGACATCGTTTGTATTAGTGAACATTGGTTTACTGACCCAGCATTGTTAATTTGCTTAATCTTGGTGAATTGAATGTAAAATCCTATTACTGTAGGTCTACTTCTATCCATGGAGGTATCTTAATTTTTGTTAAATTAGAAATCTCAGCTAAACCATTAAAGTGCATTAATGACTTATCTATTGAACTTCATTGTGATTTGTTGCATACAAATAAATGTCAACGTAATTATTATATGTATTTATAGATCACCTTTGGGCAATTTTAATACCTTCTATTGTCAAATGGAAATGTTGCTTGATAGATTACTGCAGTATAATGTTATTTTGGTGGGGGATTTTAATGTTCGTTTTGGTATTGACACACAATCGCAGATTTTATGTGATCTTTTAAATGCTAATGGTTATATTCAAACGGTTTTCACTCCAACAAGGCATGAAAACTGTTTGGATAATATTTTTATCAATTTTTACATAAATGATTACACCATAAATTCTGTTAATTTAGGTTTATCCGACCACTTAGGTCTAAAGTTAACATTACATAACCTCAGGGGGCCCAAAATGGATTCTTGCGTAACTAAAGTAGTTCGTCCGTTAACAATGTCGGGCATGAATAAGTTTTTTGCTAAATTCGCAAATTATGATTGGGATTATATGTTTTCAGGTAATAGTGTAGATTGTAATACTCATTTCAGTAATTTTGTTAATATAGTTTGTCAGATTTATACTGACTGTTTTCCTACTGTTCAAATGAAAACACTTAATTATCACTCTTCTGTAAAATGGTTTACACCTAACTGACGTAAATTGAGGGAAAACCTTCAAATGGTTAATGATTTTTACAATAAGTTTCGTTAACAGAACTTATTAGATATTAAAAAACAATTGGCTATTGAGTACAAGAAGGAGATCAAGCTTGCTAAAACTAAAGCTAATGATAATTTTATTAAGTCATCTGGTAATTCTATTAAAGCTATGTGGTCCATAATTAACTCACACAGAAATGTGAACGTGAATTCGGTTTCAATTTTATCGGCTAATGACTTTAACACTTCTTTTACAGGCGTCACAAAGAACAATTCAGCGAGCTCATCTACTGGTAATAATGATCAGCCTAACTCGAGAGGCCATAAAAAGCTTGAAATGCAATAATTCTAGAGATATATTTGGTCTTAATATAAAATTGATCAAACGTAGTGTGAGTATAACTATAATGGTGTTAAAACAAACAATACTGTAATACAATTACAACATTAAAATAAAGCGTCAAATTGTAACCTTACAATAATGTTGTTAAAGTATTAACATATATAATTTTTAAATAATGTGCCTCTGACTCAGTGGTAGAATAGGGAGGATTCTAATAAACAATTAATTGAACCTACCTGAAATGCTAGTTGTTTCGTTCTGCTGGATTATTTTCACTTATTGGCAAAAAATTGTTATCAAATATTATAAATAAAATATTAATTTCTCGAGCGCCATGTTATCTTTGTCCAGGAAAATAACAAAACCTAAATAATGAATACTAAAAAATTTAACAGAAATGAAAATAACAATTTACATAAGTTTATTTAATAAATGGTTGTTGAAAATGAGAAAAAATTAAGTTTACAACTAAACTATATAAAAACACTTTACCTTATAACTGTTCTGTTTATAAACTGCATGGGTACTATGAAGCAGAATGGTTGATGTAAGGTGATGTCTAGCTTAGGTATCCTTTTAAAAAATTCCTTGTAAGTTAGATTGCCAAATTTATTTGTACCAGTGTAGTTCTAGCGTTGTAAGGTAACTCATGTAAAACTTGCCGTTTAGAATAAAAATAGATTAAGGTATACTTATATGTGCTATTAAGATTAAGTAAGTAAGTATACAAATTAAATACTTTAAAAATTAAATATTGAAAAGTGTAATTAACGTGTTTAAAAATTAAAATGGTGGTGGTGGTGGTGCCTAAAAACAAAGGCTTTAGTTTAATATTATGGAAAAAACAACTTACCACCATTATAAGATGGCACTAATATAAAAATTAAATAAAAATCATTCTTGTTGTTGTAAACATTCAGCAATAACTGAATTACAAAAGCTTTCAACAACTCAAGTATAAAAGTTTTCTTGCGTTGCGCTGTTACATATATCAATCCAATTTTTAAGAAAGGGAACTAAAACTATTTATGTATACACACAAAAGATTTGTTATATGAATGCAAATTAAGTTGCCAGTTTTCAATTTTATATGAAAATAATTAAAAATTCCTCTAATTTTACGCCAAATAAATTAATGATCTTAGATTAATGTACTTTTTTATACAACCACAAAAAAAGGTTGTTACACACCCTCCTAAAATTTGGACTCGGAGATCACCAAAGCGGAGATTCCAAACACTAATAATTAAAAATATTAAAATTTAAAAAATACAAAATGTTAAGCTAATTAAAATATAAGCAATATTTAAAAAATAACAAGAAAATGTACGAAGAAGTACGGAAAATGTGGTGACGTCGGTCAGGAAAGACCCTCGCAACACCAAAAAGCTAATGACGCGCTACCACCCGCACACGCCACTAGTCGAGAATCAAGGACCCGAAACCTTAAATAAAGTAAAAACTTTAACTGGTGGGGTTAGTGAAGCAAACCACCATCAGAAGAGCAAAATGAGTATCCGGTAAAAATTTGAATCTAAGGTAAAAACGAACGGAAACCGTAACCTACCATGACCTGAAGGGACAGTGGGCAGAGAACCCGGAAACGGTCATCGTGCAACTTCATAAAAATCAAGGCTAAACGCCACTCTACTCGAGTATAAGTATTAAAAAAAATCCTTTCGGACTAACAATAAATAATCGCGAGATTTGAGGTCGAGAAGAGCGGTTCAATTACCCTACCCCGGTGGTCTCAAACCAAGCCTCCTAGGTACATAACACAACTACCACAGTCACGTTCGATAAGTGAGTCAAAATCGGTAAACCAAGATACGACTTATTTCATGGCAAATTAGCTCAGGATGCTTCGTCGTGGAGAACAAGAGAGGCCACTCTACCCTTCACGAGATTCAGGTTTCATGTTGTTCCACAGTCATCGTCCAAGACTCAACATACCCTAACTAACACGCATTTTATAAATAAATCGAAATCTAGGTGAGATAGCAAGAGAAAGTTGATGCACTCTTACGAACACAACAACCCCTCCTAAAACTACCAAAACGTCATAATCAGGAAGTGAACTAATCGAGGTTGACACGAGGCGAACCGAAGTCCTCAAGCACCGTCCAAGAATAGTAACACTACACAAATCAGGAAAAATAAAATAACTAAATCAATCAAAAATAAAAATGTATAGAAGCATTACTAGTTTTCTTATCAATGGTTAAGAGTTTACACGTCAAATTAACGATCAGAGGTAAACTCAAAATAGTTATCTTCAATTTTACTATTGTAACAATAGCAAATTGAAATCCAATAAAGAAAGATAATCTGCCTGAGAACTAATGTCCCACAAAGTCGGCAAAATAAACGCACGATGTGATCTAAATATCAAACATCATGCTAAAATCAATCACACAATGGGATCTAAATATCAACCATCATGCTAAACAAATGAGCAAAAATCATGCTACAAATGTAAAAAATAATTAAGTGGTTTGCAAAGCCACAATATAAAATAAAATAATGTGCGAAATAAGCACAAAATAAAATTATTTTGAAAATTATCAAAATAATTAAAAAATATAAATAAGAAAACCAGAATGTAAAAATACTAAAATCGAAAAATAATTAAAAGAATACTAAAAAATAAGAACTAATGAGGTTTTAAATCCTTAACATGAAAAACACCTAAGGGTTTATTATCAATAGGGTGGCCAATCGGTACGTAGTTGGACCTACCACTTCAATAACTTTGCTTCAATAAATTTTGGAGCTAACTTTTGACTATAATTTTTGTCGCATCAGATAAAGTAAAATTCTTTTCCAAACTAAATCGCCAACGTTTAATTTCAACGGACGACGTCGCAAATTGTAAGATTTTGAATTTCTTTCGTAAGCTGCATGTAAATTTTGTTTAACATGTTTAAAAATAGGTGAAAGTTCATTTAAATCTTGAACTAATTGTTCACGGTTAGTAATAAATAAATCATCCTCTTTGAAATCCTTTAGTCGACCATAAAAATCTCCAGAAATAGGAACTGTCCGACCAAACGCCAAAAGGAAGGTGAAAATTTCGTAGACTCATGAACAGCGTTACGAATAGCATGCGCAATTTTGTGAATTTCAACATCCCATTCCTTGTGATCATCTTGAATATAAGATCTAATCGCAATACCTACTACTTTATTAACTCTCTCAACAAAATTTACTTGAGGGTGATAACTGCATTAAACCAAACGGATTGAACTTTGTAAGAACTCATTAAATTTTTAAATTGTGAACTTTTAAATTGAGGACCATTGTCCACCATACAAATTTGAGGAACACCGTATACTAGAAATACATAATTCTCAATATATTGACAAATACTTTTAGCAGTAGCACTGCGCATAGGGTGAATCAAAGTAAATTTAGTAAACCAATCACAAATAACTAATAAAACTGTGTTTCCACTCTTCGATCTAGGAAAAGGACCCACTAAATCAATAGAAATACATTGAAAAGGATAAGAAACATTTTCTCTTTACCCATAAAACCATAATGATTAAATTGTGAAGACTTGCTTCGATTACACACATTGCAATTCCTAATATATTTGGAAATATCTGACTTCATTTTTGGCCAGTAATAAAATTCTTTAATTTTTGAAAAAGTTTTAAAAACACCAAAATGTGATGATGTAGGATCATCATGAAATTTTCGTAAAATATCTTTCCTTAAAGATTTCGGAACAACTAATTTCCATTCCACTAAATTCGATTCTATGTTTAAATCATTAGAAATAAATTTGTAGAGTTTATCATCTTCAACTCTCCAATTAGGAAATAATTCAGGATTTTTAGAAACATTGGCTAACATCTTCTTATACCAATCGTCTAAATCAACAACAGAAAATTCTAAAGAACTAACTTCCAATTAATTTGAAAAAAAATCTTAAGCAGGAATACTAGTTAAAGTATTAATATTGTCATTATGTGACATAAAAATAAAATAATCTAAATTTGTAATTCATTTCAAAGTTTTTGTTAAATGGATTCAATAATTTCTAAATCTATAAATATAAAAATTCATTATCAAAAGTAATGTAATTCAAGCGTTTCAAAATTTAAATAAATGTATTAACTATTGAATGAAGTTTATCAATAACAAAACTTAAATATGATAAATTCACATTTATCTTTTAATTAATATTTAACTTGGCATCATTTAGCCTTTAAAAGTACTTAAAAACAATATCGTTTAAAAAAACAAAACTGAATGGATAAATCATGACCTAGAATTGAATCTATAAATCGATGTAATGTATCATAATCAAATATTGAATGCATTTTTAATAATTCCTGTTACATAAAATGTAATCAAGTAAATTTGGATTAATCCTTTTAAATTTAATTTACATCTCTCATCTATTGTCAACCCTTCTGCTCCATTTACAATTAAAAAATGTTAACTACTAAAATAGCTCATCAATATAAAAAACATCAATTAAATAATTAAAATTTGTCATCCTAAAAATATTATATAAACACATAATCATAAAGAAACACATAAAAAAACAAGCGTAACCTAAATTGTAACACTCCTTAAAATTCTGTAAACACTTAATATAAAAGCAATTAAAAAATATAAACAACCACAAATGAGAATAATTAACATTATTGAAACAACAGCATGTCCTTTTCTGACAGAAATATTAACACAAATGTAATAAAAACAATAAATTTCAAGTAATAAAAATCAAAGTCAAGTAATAAATTTCAGGTCCCTGCTCGGGCGCCAAAGTATAACTATAATGGTGTTAAAACAAACAATACTGTAATACAATTACAACATTAAAATAAAGCGTCAAATTGTAACCTTACAATAATGTTGTTAAAGTATTAACATATATAATTTTAAATAATGTGCCTCTGACTCAGTGGTAGAATAGGAGGATTCTAATAAACAATTAATTGAACCTACCTGAAATGCTAGTTGTTTCGTTCTGCTGGATTATTTTCACTTATTGGCAAAAATTGTTATCAAATATTATAAATAAAATATTAATTTCTCGAGCGCCATGTTATCTTTGTCCAGGAAAATAACAAAACCTTAAATAATGAATACTAAAAACATTTAACAGAAATGAAAATAACAATTTACATAAGTTTATTTAATAAATGGTTGTTGAAAATGAGAAAAATTCAGTTTACAACTAAACTATATAAAAACACTTTACCTTATAACTGTTCTGTTTATAAACTGCATGGGTACTATGAAGCAGAATGGTTGATGTAAGGTGATGTCTAGCTTAGGTATCCTTTTAAAAATTCCTTGTAAGTTAGATTGCCAAATTTATTTGTACCAGGGTGTAGTTCTAGCGTTGTGAAGGTAACTCATGTAAAACTTGCCGTTTAGAATAAAAATAGATTAAGGTATACCCTTATATGTGCCATTAAGATTAAGTAAGTAAGTATACAAATTAAATACTTTAAAAAATTAAATATTGAAAAGTGTAATTAACGTGTTTAAAAAATTAAAAGGTGGTGGTGGTGGTGGTCAAAAACAAAGGCTTTAGCCTTTAATATTATGGGAAAAAACAACTTACCACCATTATAAGATGGCCCACTAATATAAAAAATTAAATAAAAATCATTCTTGTTGTTGTAAACATTCAGCAATAACTGAATTACAAAAAGCTTTCTCAACAACTCAAGTATAAAAGTTTTCTTGCGTTGCGCTGTTACATGATATCAATCCAATTTTTTAAGAAAGGGCACTAAAACTATTTATGTAGTACACACAAAAGATTTGTTATATGAAGTGCAAATTAAGTTGCCAGTTTTCAATTTTATATGAAAATAATTAAAAATTCCTCTAATTTTACGCCAAATAAATTAATGATCTTAGATTAATGTACTTTTTTATACAACCACCAAAAAAGGTTGTTACATGAGTTTATTTATCAAACCACTAACCACACTAGTTAATATTATTATTAAGTCTGCAATTTTTCCAGATAGTCTCAAGGTGGCATTAGTCTTACCACTTTTTAAAAAAGGTGAAGACAGAAATAATGTCAATAATTTCCGTCCGATATCTATTTTGCCAGTATTCAGTAAACTAATTGAAAAAGTTTTGTATTTACAAATTTCCGAGTATTTTGAAAGTAATGATCTTTTTTTCAAACATCAATATAGTTTCCGAAAATGTAAAAGCACTTCTGATGCAATAACTAATTTTGTCAGGACCTCTTTAGATAGTTTTGAAAAAGGGGAACTTACAATTGCTGCTTTTGTAGATCTTTCAAAGGCCTTTGATTGTATTTCTCATGAAATTTTGGTAACTAAACTAAAATCTTTCTACAAGTTTAACAGCCTCAGTGATGAGTTAATTGCCTCATTTTTAAGCAACAGACATCAATGTGTGCTACATAACAATATCCTTTCTGATAAACTAACTGTTCATCATGGAGTACCGCGGGGTTCTATATTGGGACCCTTGTTATTTTTAATTTATATAAATCACATGCCTAGGTATCTTCCATCTAGCATTAACTGTATCTTGTATGCTGATGATGCAACGCTATTTTCAACTGGTTCTGATTTTAACCTTGTTAACAATAATGTTGCGAAAGGTATTGATATTGTCAAAAAGTGGTGTGGTTTTAACCAACTAATGCTCAATGATTCAAAAACGATAGTTATGCCTCTATCATTAAAAAAAGCTAGTACAGATTCTTCCTCCAAAGTACTATTCTTGAGTTGTGGTATAGACTGGCGTTTAAATTTTGATTATCATGGTAACTTAGTAACAAATAAATTAAATAAATATTTATTTTTACTACGAAGCTTACATAGCAATACGTCCCTTGAAGTAATTAAAACAGCCTACTTTGCGAATACAAAGTACTCTACTTTATGCAGTATTGGTTTGGGGTCATGGTGCACAGTGCCGAAATGTTTTTCGATTGCAGCGCAAGGCAATCAGAATCATTGCTGGTCTTGAATATAGGGCTGACTGTCGCAACTCTTTTATTGGCTTAAAGATCTTAACTTTTCCATGCCTCTGTATCCTCGAAGCTCTCTGTTTTGTTAAACGGAATCTCTCTCTGGCTGTTCGTCAATCTGATATCCATCAGCATTATACAAGGCACAAAGATAATCTGAGAGTTAAATATTTTAGGCTGAAGAAATCTCAGAATAATGTGTGGTATCAGTCTCAAGCATTTTTTAATTTATTACCACTTGGTATAAGAGAATTGCCGTTGGCGGCATTTAAAAGTAAAATCAAGAATTTTCTCGTAAACAATGCATTTTATTCATTTGATGAGTTTTCCATCAATTCTAAGTCAATTGAATGTTACTTCGTTCGTAATTTGTTGTTTATGTTTGTTTTTTTTTTAACTTATTATATGTATTGTAATATGTTTGAATATGTTTGTTTTACCCGGACGAGTGTAAGTGTACTTATGTACTCATGCTGCACAATAAATATTATTATTATTATTATTATTATTAAACTGGCTTGAAGATAACAAATCAGAACACACTCTAACAGTGGAAGGCTTACAATGAAAAATATCATACTCAAAGGACAAATTTAATGAAATGTAATCAAATTATGATGTGAATGTAATGTTCTGAAAACTTTAATTTGCACTTGATAAAAGTATTCACAAATAGAAACTTGACGTACCAATTAAATATATAGTCAAATCTAACAAAGATATAGTTTTTTGTTAATAATTGTAAACGTTATTTTACAATGAAAACACAATGTAATACGTTTTCACCACATATGCTAAATTATTATAGTGCTGTGGTAACTTAACATATAATTAGCAAAGCATTTACTTCAAGGTCTAGGAAAAAAACATAATAGACTTACCTAAAGCTAATATTAAAATTACAACGTACATTGTGCCTTTTTTATGAGATGCCAAAGCCTATTTCAACGGAGACCTTCTTGACTTTTCACGTATTAGGATGTTTGTATATCTCAATAGGCGCAATTGCTAGATCTTGTAGATTGTCAACCAGAGAAATCTGAGATAGCTGAGCATGCTTTAAAGCATTTATATCTTGACATTCGATTTGATAATATGGAAATATTGTCAACACAAACTCATTATTATGTTTGCTTACAACTTGAATCTATTGAGATACATAAACATTTCAATAATTTCAATGGGTAAAAAGAAGGTCTGCGTTTAAATAGGTTTTGGCCTTATAATTAACAAAAGGCATAATGGTACGTCTTAATTTCTTCTTAAAGTAAATGTTTATCACTTCACACTTACATAAAAATTTGATTAAATATTCTTAAACTTGCTCTTTGATTTTTCACTGTTAGCCTTCGACGGTTAGAGGGTGTTCTGATTTGTCACCTTCAAAGTGGTTTAATAATATTTAATTTTATTAAGGTTCTAGTAATTCTTTACTAAGATTAGATACCATAGTTGGCTTTATACGTTTATCAAACTGTTAACATTAATATTAGGCTTGTGTTTGCGTTTGCATCTTTTTTATATTTCATAGATGTATTCTTAAACAATTTATACATTTTTAAAAGTTATTACCACTACTGAGGACGATAACTGTAACTGTTATCGAAATGTATAGATATATGTAAAATATAAACATAAATATATACCATTTAAGATATCAAAGGCTAAATGTTTTAATTATGTGTAATAATCGTGAAAGTTTACATTTTTATATATCTATTAATATAGTAAAAGCTGTTACGTGCACAGCTTCAAAAAACATAATGGAGCCCAAGGGTAAAGTGTGCTTATTCGACGTATAAACAACTAAAAAAAAAGTATTAAGCAAAGACGTCTACATAATAGAAGTACAAATGTGTCCTGAAACAGTTGCTGTAATGTATTGTACTCCTAATATCTATTTCACATTAAAGGTGCCGGTACTGCTGGCCAACGATTACGTTATTTCTAAAGCGATCATTTAATTAATCAATTACTAACTTGGCGTTGTGACCAGCAGTTCTTGATACCAGATGTTTCCAATTTAGTACAATATTGGGCCTATCAGCCGATTGGTTAGTATGCCACAAAGTGCATTCACACTAAAGAAACCTGGTTTCATTGTGGAAATATGTGGGTTTTATGCCGCCCAGTAATGTTAGTTATAGCGATTGAGTTAATCGCAGTTGCTGAAATTCCCTCGTAGCAGAATTTTCAAAATCCTAATTATTCTTGAATTTTGAAAATATAAACCTTCAGGATTATTACACATAATTAAAATAATAATCTTTTGGGTTTATAAATCGTATATTTTTCTATATTTCTAGTATATATATATATATATATATATATATATATATATATATATATATATATATATATATAATGAATCGCGTTGTTGTAGTTACAGAGAAAAAATGTAACACGAGTTAGTTTAGTTTTTCACAAATATTTAATAATTTATTTTAATTCTCCGAAAATACACGCTCAATCTCTAAGTATAATCATATCCTAAGCTTAAAAAATATTTCTCTTGTTCTCGCTTAAATTATGCGCACTTTTAACTACTATTTGCGTTTGTAAGAATTTCACGAATTCTGTTTTACTCGGACATTGTGTAATATTAGCGTAGTTTTGTATTGAAGTTCAATTGTGTTAATAAAGAAAGTGTTTTCTAAAATCCCATGGTCCTTCGTGTTCTCAAATAATGTAAGAAGTGTAGGAGAAAAATCTTACACTAATAATAAGTCTTAAATACATTAACATTTACTGAGGACGATAACTGTAATTGACCAAAACGTTTAAATTTACATAAATTTTAAATATAAGAATACACAATTTAAAAACTCAAGAGATAAGTATGCTTGAGCTTTGGCTACAAACCAACAGGAAAACTATGCGGAATAGCATATTACAATTATAGTATTTATGGTATTAGATGTAACAATTTAAATTTAAAATCAAGCCCTGATACGTTGTTATCGTTTTAACACTGTACAATTTGTCCCATTATCAATGTGATTGGGAGGTTAAAAAATAGACGATTGCGGTTTTCGCAACTTTTTTGTGAAGTGATAGATTCCGCAAACAAAATTCACAGCTTTCTGGGTTTCTGTGGTATAGGATAACAAACTTTTGTTTAAAAATGGAACTACAATACGAGGATGACGCGTAGGGCCGACAACCTATTGAAAATATACGTAATTCAATCGCCCCAATGGATCTTACCTATTTGCAACGGGCGTAATACCCGCTCAAAAGAATAAGATTTGAGTTCTTTTAAACTTTTTTATACTTTCAACATTATTGAACAAAATTTAATATTGTTCTTGTAAAACTGAAATGATTATTTTTTATTACGTATTATTAAAACTGAATGGGTTCAATTTACAAAGGTATCATTTACTAGTTAAACTTTACTTCGTTTGCTAATTAATTTCGGTTTGCGTAAATTTATTTTAAGATTTACGTTTACGAATTCCTTTCTTATTTGGTTGCGACGGCTAGCTCAAAGTTAAAATAAAGAAACGATTACTGTTACCATTGACCAAAGTTATGCATTTCGATTTATTTATTTATCTGGATTCCTATTGAGTTGACTTCTTCATACATTTATATATTCAATTTAATATTAATAATCGTTATACTCATTTAATTAAATTCCAAGTCTGAACGAAACGTCGGTCCTTGTAACAGAGTATTTTGCGGCTGTTGTTTCTAAAGCTTTAGCGTGCGCAATTAGAATAGTTGGATTGATTCGCATACGTCTCTCCAGTAAACTAGCGTCTATAATTCGCGTCTTGTAATTTGAAGCGAGTGCCGCCATTAGGCTAAAGGTATCTCTTGATAGTACAAATTTAGCCTTTAACTCAACACCACTTATGAGACTCTTTTCTTGATTAAACAAATCCGAGTGCAGGTGACCAATCATCTCTATCTGTTTCCCGGCAGCCGCAAGTGCCTAACGTTTTGAGAAACCGTTATTAGCGTTTCCCAGTGTATTCATCTGTCCAGCTGTATCATTGTGCAATAAGGTACATCCTAGATGTGAACTCTTGGCCTCCTTTCCATAATTTAGCAGCGTTTCGATATATGAACGGTAGGCGTAGGTGTTGTTTGGTTGTGATACCATCTTCTGATTTAGGTAAACCTCCACCTGTGAGAAAAGCGAATGCATACAATTGTTTACCGGGGCTACAACATCAGCGTCTGTAAGTGCTGAATCATCATGCTTTAGAACTTTAGCTGTAATGTACAGCATGGTCTGGCTTAAATCTATATAATCGTTTCCATTTCCGGGGATTACAAATTATATTGGGGCGTCATCACTCAGAGCTGATAAGGGCTTGTAAAATATCCATTCACCGCTCTCGATACTTATCTGCGTCGATGGTAAAGTGAACAAATCCAATTCGGACTTGACGCATTCACACGATTGGGCATGTAGAAAAGCCATTATCTTGAAAATATATCGTCGTAAGCAGACTTCTTCTTAGCAACAGTTCTCAGTGGCGACTGATTATTATCGGTCAGACGTACTCTTTTATAACCCGAACCCTCCATCATTTTATCGATTTTCTCGTCGCCTTTACGATTAAGGTTTCTACCTGCTTCGTGAAATCTTTCTTGAAACGAATTCTTAATAGGTCGATCCTCTATGACGTCACCAAGAATATTAGCACCCGTTCTAAGAGCTTCTTTACCAATAGCCTTTGCGCCAGACTTAAATAACGGTATTATGCTTCTAAATATATCACCTAACCAGTTTCCTATTCCATGACCACGTTGATAGGGCGCACCTCTGTAGATAGAACCGATACCGTTACCGGCCTGATTCATGTAATATTGATGATAAGGGCAAACCATTATTGTACTTTCTTAAAGTGTAGCTTCAGACACGACGTTCCAAAATCAAATGGCATTGCTGCACCCGTATCTATTTTTATATTAATCTCGATGTTTTCAAATTCCCGTGTCATTACCGGTATGTAGTGTGCAGGTGAAAAAACCACATCTTTATGACCCCCGTAAGCATAGTTTTCTGAAGTAATATTTATTATACGCATAACCGGAGACAAAACATCACCCACAATTTGCGGTTCAACGATGTCGCAATAAACAAACATCTGAGTTGGTAATCCTATCCATATACTAGCGAGGTGAGGGGGTATTGGTTCCATGACTATGTTCTGATACGGCCGATAACCCAATTGTAAGGCTAGACGTTGTGATAATCCGAATAGCGAGAGCTGGCTTTTTAATTTCGTAGTGACGCGCTTAGTTAGATTATGATATTCGATTGTTAGCAGTTTACTTATTAGTACATGGTTATTTAGCTCGATGATAATTTTTTCTATGGTGGTGTAATTTCCCGAAGCGAATCGTATCACGTAGCAGCCATCTTCAATATAAATGATCTTCTCGTTGTCGAGTTGAAAATATTGTCATTATAGAATTTAATAGTGTATTTAAATCAAACGTATACGTTACCTTTACCTTGATTAGTTTCTTTTAATATCAGAAAAAATATAAAATACGACCCTACGTGCGCGTCCATTTGCATACACTCCAGGGGATGAATGGCTCTTAATATAGTCAAAAAGGCTCTAATTAGAGAGTAGGAAAAGATCCCGAAAAGAAACCAGCATCCTGCCCCAACCCCCAAGTCCAAGCTGACGGCCTACACCTGCCACTCACGTGAACATAAAAGACTCTAATTAGGGTTGACCCTTAGGGTAGATAATACGGTCTCACAGGCGGGTGTGTAAAAATAGGGGTGGAAAAATATGTCCTACTCGTGAGCTGTCATAAAATAATTGTGAAAACACGCGTCCTATACGTGAACGAGTAAAAAATAATTAGGGATAAAAAGAAAGGGTTAAAAACACGGCCTCACACGCAGGTATATGTAACAAAAAATAATTAGGGATGAAAATAGGGTGGAAAAATACGGTTTCACACGTGGGTATGTAAAAATAGGGATGAAAAAACAGGCCCTACACGAGGGTGTATAAAAAATAATTAGGGATAAAAATTCCAGCAGGGGTTGAAAATACGGTCTCACACGTGAGTGTGTAAAAATAGTGGTGAAAAAACACCTCCTACACGTAAGCGAGTAAAAATAAGGGTGGAAAATCCGGTCCCGCACGTGGCGGTCTTGCGACGTCAAAACCAAGATGACGGCGACAAGTGCCGGTTTACTACTGATAACACTGTACTTTTTTCGAAACGTACAGATTTATGTAAAATATAAACATAAAAATACACCATTTAAAAACACAGAAGCTAAGTATTTCAATGGACGTTCGTTTTTAAATAAAGAACAACTTTTATTTTTTTCAGTCGTCACAGCTACCCTGAAGACGGACCAGTGGCACACCAAAAAAAATTTCATAGTGACGTCCGTGTGCTATCTGGGGTCGCCTAGTGTTAAATTTAAAGCATTAAATACTTCTTAAAAAATCCAAACTTGCACGTTTGTGCTATTTGGGGTAGCCTAATGTTGAATCATTCAATAGTTCTAAAAAAATCCAAACTTGCATGTTTGTAAGAGTAAAAGGATAATCATCGCTACAGTCAATGCCCCCCCCCCCCCTCTATATCCGGATACAATTGAAATAAAAAACATATGCAATTATATTTACGTTTGCTGTCAGTAGTTCCAAAAATGACTAATTCACCACCAGTGGTTATAAAATCTTAGTCACAGCTTGTTACACTACCAAGTGTATGAATTAATTCATACCTTTCATATTCCGTGCTTCTCTCTGACAGTTTCTTTAATTTTTTATTTTTATGCATCCAAATGTTTCATAATAACATTTGGAACAATCCGCTTTTCTATTGATTACACTTGGCCGTTTTTATGATAAAAATTAAAGACATTCGTGTAGCTGATAACAATACAAAATCAAAAGCGTAGCACAATAATATTCCTAGAAGCTAACGTTCGAAGTCTTAAACGACAAACAAGGTTTAAAAGAAACGCGTATAGGTTTACTTTATTTTTGACATAAATCTATGAACTAAGCTTCATTCTAAATTAACAGCTCTTGTTATAATTTCCATATGACTGGGTTTATTCTATAGGGTACTTTAAAATCAATCAGTGTCTGTACGGTTCAATACAATTACTAATACAACTAATGTAGTCAATACTTTTATTTCAATCTAGAAACATAAACTGGGTTTTAGTCTTTATTACAAAATCGATTATAAAACACAATGAACTGCTGGTTCGAAAATGCATATATTGTGTATTGTACATGAGCTTGTACATACCTTTTTTCTCACTAAACGATGGAAAATAGAAAAAAGTCCTCTTCATGATAGACTCTCAGTTATTACGTACCTTGTTGTAAAGCAGCATTTCCAAGTAACATCAAATTAAACAAAATTACCTACAAAGTCCAGATAGTTCCTGATAATTAGTTTCGATAAATGGGATCTTATACATTAATTCCTCACATTAGCACATAAAAGATTCATTTTTGGCAACGTTAACTCTTTTAATGCAAGCTGTTGTGCCAAAAATGACTGGAAGCTTAATAAAAGGTAAAAAAGAAAAAAGATAATAACACTACTTGAAGTTTAGCTTCCGATATTGCAGTTTTTACAAATCGACCTGTAAAGTAACCTTGAGGGCATTGACTATGACGCACGAACAAGGAGTTAACTGAAATGATCTGATCCTTATTTGATATCAAAACTAGACGTAATCGTTTTTACGCTGGAAATAAAAAGCATTAGTGTTAAGAGACATTTACATTCAAAAACTTAATATACAAATGTGCGAGTGGATGATACTCAACATCCTCCCACATTCGTTTACATTAACACCTTCAAGAAAAATGAAGTTAATGCAAATAACAGACGAAACACATAAAATTAAAAATGAAAACGTAAATTGTGGGTTTTAAAAATAGAATTTATTTATTTTGTGGTTAGTATATTACGTATCTAACCGTGATATTCAAGATTGCGGTTTATTTTTAGAGTAATTGCAGTTTTAAATGTTGTAATAAATTTTATAATAACCATACTTACTTTTGTTTCGGCTAAAAATATACGCATAAAAAATCAATATACACCTAGAATGCACATATACGTTTCAATTAATATTTTCAATTTTCTACTTAACAGGATTCGTAATTAATTGCAGAAATATTAAATAAAAAACCATTTTATCGTGTTTATTTTTATATCATGTTACAAACACTATCAAAATGTAAAAGGGTTAAAAGTATGATAATTTTATGGTACAAAATAACAACGTTACCATAAAATAGTATATTTATTTCTCCACACAATCATCTCCCATATTAAAAATATACAAACTATAAATGAATGAAGGGGTGCTATCGTAACAACAATGGTTCGAGGTACATTTTCTTTAATTTCTATTGTCAGTTATTTACCTAATAACGTGTAAAACTACAGTACAGGTAATCATCACTAGCGTTTACACGAATAACAACATTTATGTTCTTGCGAACGTCCGTGGTAATGTCGTTGAGACATCGTTTTAATTATCAGTCGACTGCGCACTTACGTCGTGGAGAAATTCGTGTTGTACTTTGTTGTTGCTGAAGATTCCTCGTCACATCCTCCATTTCTTATTTTAATTTCCAGAAAAGTTCCCGTATATAAACCTTCTTAATTACTTTTCTTTTTAACTTACACCATAAAACGGAGGATGACACAACCGTGTGGATGAAGGACGGGGAAGACGACATCAACGTTTTTAATTGAAATTTAATAAGGCTAAGAATGCGGTGGATCACCGATGGTTTGCCCCACCACGATGATGATGACTATGAAGACCGCCAGAAGCACGAGGATGCAACATATCGCGACGGCCACCATGGTGTGCGTTGGTGCGCCGCGTACTGCGAGAAAGCGAACATTCTGGATCCGCCCCACCCCTCCAAAACGGGGATGAAATATTGATTCGGTGGCCCTTGGCGTTAGCAAATGGCCAAAGTTACAAGCTTGGGGCCGGGTGGCGACACAAGAGCGCGCTCTTGAAGTGCCAATCGATGGGTTACACACTACCTCGTTTCTAATACTTTTCTTTCAAATTCCTTTATAAAGCATGACTAAACTTAAAGGTTTTCCCGTGAAAATTTCCCATTACTCTAATCTCTAACATAAAACGTTCTCTCAACAAAAATTGCACGATCTCAAATTTAAACTGCGCAATTAACATGCTTTTAGAAAGCTCAATGACTCTGCAACTTAAAAGGTAGGGAATAAATACAGTACACTACAAAACCGTCGCGGAAAGCTTTCAGCAATTTTCATTATACGCTGAGTACGACTTCGATCACATTGTGTATTTTCATAATAACACATTTGTTCTTATTTTATAAACTGTAATAAGAATGCTATTACGTAAGTATAACGGAAAATTTATACATTCGCTCTCTTTCAACTCTATTAAATGAAATTATTTTATTAGAAAAAAATAAAGTTAAGAGCTCCTAAATTTAGATTAAGTCAAGTCTTCTATTTACAATAATTTTCAAGTTATTGAAGTAAAGCGTTTCTTAAATGCGGATTGAATGAGTAAAACTAAGCGAGATCCCAAAATTTTCATTGCGACCCCAATTGCTAATAAAACGTTAATTACGGTAAAAGGGAATATGTATACAAACTTTTGAGATTAATAGGGTCAAATTCATAATTAAGTAATTTCTAAAGCTCTTAAGGATATTCCTTAAGAGCGGAACGACACAATATTTTGATGAACTGAATTTATAAATTAAATAATTTTGCAACCTTATTTTCAATATATTCCTTTTAATAGTTTTGTATTAATTTAATAACAATAAAAATGAAAATTAATCTATAATAGGTAATAAAAAATGGTTGCATTAAAGTTTGTAAGTTTTTGACGTTGTCACGAGTTGAATTGTCTAATTCTAGTATGCCAATTTTATTTAGTTTACAGTGTTCGATAACTAGGTGGCCTAACACAGAGATAGTGTGAATTGGGAGCAATCTTCTTTTCCATTTTGTAAAATCATGATTTAATAATAAACTACTTTCATTTGACTAACCGAAATTAAAGCAAATCTGGGTTCAACGCTATTACAATCAGCCCGTCTGTTTTCAATGGTTAAAAATTAGAATATCGAATTTACGCGTCCTTTTGGCTAATTTTCGGCTTAATTTGAAAGACATTTTGCCCGTTTCATAGGCTTTGATGAAATCTCAGTTCACCATTATACTTTCGAAACCAAAAAGCAGTAGAAACGATGAACACACAAAGGTTCTCCATCATCAAAAGAGTTTTAGGAAAAGTTATGGTAAATGTTTATTAAGATTCTCATGGATTTAGCATAGTCTTCTACTAGTAAAGGAGAAACCTACAAATGACTAATATTATAAGTATTAATTTGTTCCAACCACTTAGCGACAAAATCAGCTAGGAAGGGCTTCATTTAGTAAAGAAGAAAGTGCTTTTCCACCAGGATATCGCGATGGTAATGACCAAGATTCATGAATTTGGATTTGCACTAGTTCCTCATTCATCCTACTGTACCGTTTGTTCACAAACTCAAAAAAATGACCCGGCGCGACGATAAGAGATTTCAGTCTAATTGCGAAGTAATCGCTACTGTAAATAGCTATTTAGGGGACTTTGATTAGTCAGTCTACAATAAACTATTGCTAATTTGGAATATAGTTGGAATAAGTGCGTTGACCGAACAGAAGATTATGCTGACAAATCGAACATTTTTTTTTCGAAAAAGCTTTTCTTTTTACGCCACGTAGCTGTCGAGCAATCTTGGTACTTGGATGGATTTGATTCCTCCAGTAATTTAAATCCAATTTTGGTATTTCGCCAGAGCCATCCTTTTCAGCACCGCTGCTGACTTTGCGTGGTTATTTAAAGAATATAAGATAATAAACGTTTTATTACAACTCAGTAATTAGAAGGCGAGTGTGAATCAAAGGAAATTTCAGTTTTCAGTTCACACCGTATAATTGTATGAAGTATTGTTGAAGAAAACATCTGGTGTGAAACAACATACGACCTTCCAACCTACAAAGTAGATAAAATAATTTTAATAATAATAATAATAATTCCAAGCCGCCCGTTTCTATAAAACTATTGATAGGTAATACAGTTTAAGCATTTTGAAGCTTATTTGATTAACTCTATGTTAAAGTACTTTAGTGAGACGGACCCAGGACTACGCCTGATGGCGGAATAATAGTCCGCTTCCGAAAGGTCGCGCTCAAACAGCAAAAACTGTGGAAATAGGCCGATCAACTCAATTAACATGAAACAACAGTTAAAAACACTTATAATACAAAATTCAAATACTTTATATGTAAACGTAAATTTAAAGTAAAATTAAATTACCCATAAAATAAATGTCTTTACCTTTTCTTATTAAATTAATCGCTTTTCAGATATTAAAAAAAATGTAACAAACACTTAGATTTAGATTGTTGCCGACAAATTACGCCCCGTATCAAAAAATTGCATATAACATAATTAATCGACATGTTTACGACCTATTACTATACTATAAACGGGGGTGAGATTGCTGTACAGCGCGTATAAAAGCGCCAGCAATGCCATGTCTCCGCAAGCGTGTGCAAATATGTACCGCTCACAAAGAAACCCGGCTATTGTAACATAGCATTGAAAAAATTGAATTTTCAAAGAAAATTTATAAAAAATAACAGCAATTTACAGATAAAAAATAATGGAAACCCTTGTGTTAAAAATATAAAAACAAAACATGCAAAAAGGTGGAAAGTTACAAAAAAAAGCAGAAATATAATTATAAAGTTTTGTTATTATCGCAATAAAATAGTAGAAAATTTATACAAACAAAAATAAGATATGGTCAAAAACGTAGGCAATACAAAACAAAATTAGTAGAAAATTTACACAAAATTACATTGAAAATAATAAATTTAAATGAAACAGCAAAAAATGCCATAAGAAATCTAATAATATAAAAATGTCTTACGATTGAATTTTAGCTGGATTACTTTGAGAAAAATATATTAAACACGCAAAAAGGTGGGAAATGACAAAAAAATAAATAGTATATTATATATAGAGGGAAGTGCATCATTTAATCCCGCGAGTGGGGTTTGGTGCCTCGAGGGCGAAGCTCGAGGGCAACAACCACTCGAGAGATTTAGGCACTTTGGTCCCGAAGTATATACGCTATTTTTTGCACTTCCAAAGTATTTATTTTTTATGTACAGGGTGTCCTATTTTCGATGTAATTGGGGTTTTAGGTATTTCTCAAATAGATAGAATAAAATCATGGTCGGGACCCTTGGACCGATTTTTGAAACAAATTTAATA
Organism: Vesta saturnalis; assembly: GCA_036346205.1. Taxonomy (NCBI): domain Eukaryota; kingdom Metazoa; phylum Arthropoda; class Insecta; order Coleoptera; family Lampyridae; genus Vesta; species Vesta saturnalis. Next base: position 5,768,743 of record JARFJB010000307.1, read on the forward strand.
ATCTAAAGAATATCTCGACTCGTTTGGAAAATATAGGATGTTTTTAGTTTTATACCGTTTTTTATTAAATCCCGTAACTTTTTTGTTTGTGAATATTTAAAATTTTATTAAAAACATCTTTTGTGCCTTTTTTTATGTGCAATTTAGTGGCGTACTCGATTTTTTTCTAACTTAATTTGTTTCCGAGTTACAGATCAAAGTTGCATTTTTTTAAACGGTAACCGTAGTTGGCTATGACTCCATTAATTAGAGATTTCTTTTAGCTTTCTGAAAATATAGGTTTCATATATTTATCTCGGTAAATAAAAAAATTATAAACGATTTTTTGAAAAACACCTCTTGATCAAATCACTTATGTATGGTATAGTTTCATATATTCAAAAGGAAGTATATTACTATGCGCAGAACTTATTTTAAAATTAGATAAAAATGTCCTCATAGTATTTTATGCCATATTAAAAACTTATTGATTTAGAAAAAAATAACAACATTTTTATTTTATAACAGTTTTTTCTTATTTTAGGTATTGTTCAAACTGATGTCCATTATAATGTAAACAAACTTCACATCGGCGCGAAATACACTCAATTGCCTTAATGAAATGAATAGATGTATGCCTTAAATCTTCAAATGCTGCCCTGGTTAAATTGACCAATTGCTCGTATGTATCGTGGCGAGTATGATATATTTTATTTTTTAAAAATCCCCACAAAAAGAAATCCAGTATCGAAAGATCTGGAGATCTTGCTGGCCACTGAGTAGGTCCGTTATTGCCAATCCATTGATTGTTAAAGTTTCGGTTTAAGTAATCTCGGACTAAAACAGTATTATGACTAGGCGCACCATCCTGTTGAAAATAAACATTTACCCTCTGCGCTAATGGAATTTCATCTAGTAGTTGTGGAAGACAAATGTTTAATATTTCCATATACCTCTCGCCGTTAAGATTGCCGTCAAAAATGTGGTAAACAAATCTACCCCCCAAAATAAAGCATGATACATTAAAACCAAATCTACCTTGATTTTGGCGTGCTAATGTTACAAAATTGTTATTTTTTTACCAATATCGATTGTTGTTGCGATTAAAAATTCCTGCACTCGTAATATGACTCTCATCAGACCAAATGATATTGCGCCCAAAATTCCTATTTTGTCTAATCTGTTCTAAATACCAATTACAAAAAATAATTCGCCGTTCTAAGTTACCATCATTAAGGTGCTGAATTACTCTTTTTTTGTACGGGGTATAATTATATTTTTTTAAGATTTTTTGTACTCTTGATTTAGATACGCCAACTTCTGTTTCTATTTGTCGGCAGGTGGTATTAGGATTTTCTTCAACTCTTGCTAAAACAGTTATTTCGTCGTCTTGTTGATCCATAAGTTAATAGATGTTCTTTTAATCTGGCGAATATATTCTTGTTGGGCTGTCTTCGTTCAGGAAATCTTCAATAAAGTAGCTTTATTATTTTGCGTTTTTATAAATACTAGCATTATTAAAGTATTAAACGCACAACCTACCTATTAAAATATGCCTCTGCAGCTTGGTCTGCATTAAAATTACACTGATAGTATATGCCAATCATATCTAACTTTTCAAAATTTTCATACTTCGTATTATTGACAGCCATCACAAAAAAGTTATTAACTTGAATAATTAATTATTTAAGCAAAGTTTTGAAACAATAAATCTAATCACATTTACGTTTCCACCATTTATTTATATGAAACAACTGCGTGAAATGTCAAATAACTGGCAACGAATGCCTGCAGTAAACAAAGGTTCATAGATGACTTGATCAAGAGGTATTTTTCAAAAAATCGTTTATAATTTTCTTGTTTACCGAGATAAATATATGAAACTATATATTTTCAGAAAGCTAAAAGAAATCTCTAATTAATGGAGACATAGCCAACTACTGTTACCATTTAAAAAAATGCAACTTTGATCTGTAACTCGGAAACAAATTAAGTTAGAAAAAATCGAGTACGCCACCAAATTGCACATACAAAAGGGCACAAAAGATGTTTTTACCAAAATTTTAAATATTCACAAACAAAAAAGTTACGGGATTTTAAAGAAAACGGCATAAAACGAAAAACACCCTATATTTCCCAAACGAGTCGAGATATTGAAATGTTTTTTAGATTATTAAATTTGTTTCAAAATTCGGTCCAAGGGTCCCGACCATGACTTTACTCTATCTATTTAGGAAATACCTAAAACCCCCCAATTACATCGAAAATATGACACCCTGTACAATAATTCCAAATTTGTTCGTGTTAATGTGACAAATTTGTAAAAAATTATCTAGAAAACTTGCTATTTGGAAAAAAAAGACAGTCGGTTAGCATGGGAATTAATGAACAGCGGTAGCCATACTTGAAAAAATTTTTACAAAAGGGTAATAAATATGTACGACGAATTTGATCTAGAAAAAGCCGCTGAAGAGGCTTTAGAAGACTTACTCCCTTCCAAATCGCGTAAAATTTACGATAAAGAGTATGATATATTTTTAAAGTAGTGCTGTGAAAGGAAAATGACAAATTTTAACGAAGATGCTTTGCTGGTATTTTTTAATGAAAAGGTAAACATATTTGCTGCTTCTACATTGTGGGCCCAGTATTTAATGTTAAAAACTATGCTTAACGTTAAACACAATGTTGATATAAGTAAATTCCACAAATTGACGACGCTTCTGAAAAGAAAAAATGTTGGTTACAAAGCGAAGAAGTCAAAGGTACTAACTATAGAACAGATTGATACGTTTCTAAAGGAAGCTTCAGATGACACATTTTTAATGACAAAAGTGAGTATGTCCAAAAATCATTGTACCTACTTTTAAAAATGATCTTTTTGTAGGTAGCATTCATATTTGGTATGGCAGGGGCTTGTAGAGGACTTGAATTAATCGAATTGTCAATTAATGATATGAGTGATTTGGGCAACAGGCTTTTTGTTAACATTACAGCTACAAAAAATGGAACAGAGAGGAACTTCGTCGTAAAAGATTCAGATAAAACTATCATTAGTTATACAAAAATCTGCAAGAAATATATATCATTGAGAAAAGCCGAAACTCCCCATTCAAGATTTTATGTTCGTTACGTTAACAAGCAGCATACAGTGCAACCTGTAGGAAAGAATATATTTGGAAAATTGCCCCAGAAAGTTGCAACATTCTTAAACCCACCAGATGCGTTGTCATATACAGGACATTCTCTACTAGCTGATTCAGGTGCGACTGTTTTAAAAAGATATGGGGGATGGAAGTCTGCAACTGTTGCAGAAGAGTATGTGAAAAACTCCCTAAATAATAAGAACCTTATCGCCGAAAACATTTTTGGAGGAGGAGGTGATCAAAAAACACCAGCTACCTCACTCCCAGGACCATCGTCCCAATCTGAACGTCCCACAGGCACTGATTCATGTGGAAATGCGTTCAACCTTACATCCAGCAGTATCGTTTGGGATATTTTATTTGTTAATATTTATTAATTGTAATAATATTAATGTTAATGCTTCATAAAAAAATTAATAAAAAATATTTGAAGTTTGACATCTGTCAATGAACTCTCTAGGGGGTTCAGTCCATATTTAATCCCTAGGGAATAAATGACCCACTTTAGTCCCTGTAGACAGAGACTAAAGTATCTATTGTAGTCTCGGAAGTGCAAAACATATAATAAACATTTATATGTATACTAGTTGTACCCGTCGCGCGTTGCTGCGATCACATAATGGGGGGGGGTGATATTAAAATTTTGTGACAAGCGTGTCTTATAATTTCAATTGAAGAGTATGTTTACCAATTTTCGAGTCAGTCGACCCATAGAGTAAAAGGTTTCACAAACGTGTTAAACACACGCGCACACGTACAGCACACGCACACGCACACGCACACGCACACGCACGCACACCACGCACCACACAGACAGCACACGCACACCACACGCACACGCACCACACGCACACGCACACGCACCATCACACGCACACGCATACACCAACACACGACAGCACAACACGCACACACGACACACACACACCACACCACACCACACACCACCACACACACACACACGCACGCAACCACACGCACACACACACAACACAACACACACAACCACACACACACACCACACCACACACCACCACACACACACACACACACACACACACACACACCACACACACGACACACACACAAGACACACGACACGAACACGACACGACACACGACACACAGACGACAGACACGACACACGACAGACAGCACACAACACAGCAGACACACGGACACGACACGACACGACACACGGACAACGGACACACGGACACACACGACACACGACACACGACACACAACGAACACAGACACACACAGACACACAGACACACAACACACAGCACACACGGACACACATACACAATTACAATATACAAGGATTCACATTCGACACACAAGACGTCACAGAACTAAATTTAACCGTTTGTACACTAATGACACACGAGAGGACAGATTCGCGTACACAATCACAAATCTTCATTGGACAATGACACACTACGTTTCATACAGACACCAGATCATTCAACTATTTCAAATATATGAAATTTAAACAGTTTTACACTCGTATATTAAACATTGAAATTGTAATCAAGTATACATATTGGACTACATTTCTGTTTATCTTAACATCACCAAAGTGTTAAATTCAAAATTTATACTAAACGATTTGTACCTAATAGTTTATGTGGTGCTGATTGGTCACTCGGTATCACATTAATTTTCTTATATTAATCTTGCGAAATTGATAGATGATGAATTGCGTACTAGCAAATTCTCAGTAGTCTGGTTCAAGTATTCTAAACTTTAAACTTTTGTAGTTATTCCAACGATTCATCAAGAGCTTGTTATTGAATTTATTTGTCACTCAAAATCGGAGTTTACCTAGGATTTATTCAAACTTCCGAATTGTAAATCGGGCTCAGTAAATCAATTAATGACTTAATTTCGAAATTACTTAAAGAATATGATCTCGAAATTTGAAGTCAAGATCCATCAGAGTCTGGTTCAGTATAATAATTCGTCATAAAGTTTAGTTACTAAACATTTGACTTAGTTTATGTGAGTTCCATTGGTCCCACACCTCCGGTACCATTAATTTTTCTTATAGACTTGAATTTGCGAAATTGACTTCAGATGATGATTATTAAACCACCTTGACAATGAGAAATCTGAACACCCTTTAACGGACAAAGGCTAACAATGCAAAATGTCGCAATTAAAAATCAAACTTAATTTGAAGTTATAAAGAATTTTAATTTGAAAGTGGTAAAAGCATTCGCAGCTAAAAGCTTGACATGCTAATTAGATTTCTAAAATAAGCAAAATACACCCACGTACCACACTAGTCGACACTAGTCGACCGCTGATGATAGCGTAGCTATGGAAGCGCGTTCGGTGTTTTTTTAATTTTGTGTGGTACGTGAGTGTATTTTATTTGTCACAGATCCTGCCACAGTTCCAGTATTCCAGATTTTTCACATTAAATTTCTAGTTAAATCACAAATCCAACAAGAAATAATTTTCCGTTGATGTTTAAAGGTTGTAATCGTCATTAGACAACGAAAACGTAATGTATATGTTTAACATTATCTTAATTATATATATATATATATATATATATATATATATATATGTATGTATGTATGTATATGTGTTAAATTAAAGGAATGTTTCGATAATTTAACATACTTAGTTGGTACAGCATCTAATTAGAGGTCTAAAACAACGCAGCAGAAAGCCTAGACATTAAAATCAAAATTAAGTCTTTTTTGAATATAAAATGCAAGAACCTATTTAATCGTAGATATTCTTGTTGTATTATGAAGCTATTTGGATGTGTATATATCTCAATAGGTCCACGTTGTAAACGAACATAATCATGACTCTTGACAATATTTTCATATTATCAAATTGAAGGTCATGATTTAAATTATTTAGAGCATACTCAGCTACCGCAGATTTCTGTAGTTCACCTAATCTACAAAATCTTATGCGATCTTTACGTCTTGTATCAAAGCTATGTTTTGTGGGTTCAATGTACACCTTGCCACAAGATCAAGATAACTTGTACACTCGAGAAGATGACAATGGGTTTGAAACATCTTTAGTTGACAAACTTTATTCAACCTTTCTTGTACATATAAAAATAGTTCTAATTCTATGGTAATGTTTTTCAATTTTATTTGTATCGTTTGTTATGAAAGGAAGGAAAGTTCCACCAACATTAAATGATAATCGTTCTTTACGTCTAATAGGTTTAATCATATTATCAATTTTTTAATGGGAAAACCATCAGCTTGTAATGGTGCTTTTAAATGAGTACATTCATCTTCTAAAAATTTGGATTTGTGATTTAACTAGATATTTAATTGGTATGCTAAGTTTTCAATCGGGAGTACATTTATTTAAGTATTTCGCAACTCTGTACTCACATTATAGTTTAATTAAATTTTGTTAAATTTTGTTTTGATCGTGATGTTTTTCATTGTTTAGCCTTCGTCTGTTCCAGAATATTGTGGTTTGTCATTATCAAGGCGCTTTAATAATATTTCATCTATTAAACTTCTGATTAATCTGTACTAAAATAAATTTATCGGGTGGGAAAAATTTGAATGCTCTCATTGGGATATTAGAAACTATAGGATATACTGGAATCGTTAAATGGGAAAAAAGTTTCTTACATTTATGCACAGAAAAAAACATTTAAAAAAAAATCAAAGCTTACTCAGATATTCCTAATAATATAAAAATTGTGATTTTTCATTAATGTTAATAACTTTTTTATTTAAAAAGGTAACGATTTGAAATTGGTGTATGCGTACTGTTCAATAGTCTTTACATCATTTTATAAAAAACATTGTTCTAGGCCTGCTAGATATTAAGAAAGAATTGCCCATTTTCTTTTTTGTTATGGACGCCATATTTGTTTTATACAATGTTTAAAAGTAGAAAAAAAGTGCAAACCAATGGTATAAGGTTTATACTTAATTTCAATGAAATATTGCCAATTTTGTATTTATCGAAGAGTGCTTTGAAAAACAAATTTTGATGCACGAAATAATACGTCTTATACATATTAGGTTAATAAGGCAGCAGTGAAATCTGATTCAATACGTTAAGATTTAAGATGGTTCGGTACAGTGAATCTGAAAAACTAGATATATACAACATTTACAAAACTATCGTAACTCTAAAGTCGCTGCGCTTGTTTACGTACCCGCAACGACACTATCCGTCTAGATTTGTGTCCTCAAGAATTTCAAGGAATTTAATTAAATTTGGAAAAATTTCGCAGCCAAAAGATAAATATGTTCGTCATAATGTAAATGTTTTGGCGCAAGTTCATTTAAATCCTGAAACATCAAGCTGTCGTATTGCCAATGAATGTAACATTACCGATCGCGCAGTGCGCAGTATTCTTAAAAAGTATAATTATCATGATTATAAGTTTACTAAAGTACAAGTGCTTTATACCTAATGGAGATACGAACGGGAGACTTGAATCCTGTCAATGGATAAACAATAGAATGACTGAAGATCCGATTATTTACAAGAAAATACTGTAGAACGATGAATGTACCTTGACTAATTCAGGTTTATTTAATTCCCGTAACAAACATTATTATGCAACCAAAAAGTCGCACTTGATGTACCAAACGAGGCCTCAAAAAAGGTTTTCAATTGATATCTGGTGTGGGATATTAAATAATAAAATTCTTGGACTTTACATTATAAATGGAAATTTAAATTCTAATTTATATCTTAACTTCCTTCAAACGCATTTGGAAGATATGCTAGACGATTTACCTCTAAATTATATAGAAAGTATGAAATATTTTCAACAAGATGGATGTGGTGCCCATAACGCAAGAATGATCCAAGAATATTAAAATACCAGATTTCCCAATAGTTGGATTGGCACTTACGGTCCTATACGATGGCCCGCTAGATTACCTTGTTTAAATCTACTGGATTATTTCTTATGGCGGTATGTCAAATCGAGTATTTACAACGAACCATTGTTCAATCAGGAGCAACTTATTGAGAGAACATTAAACTGTTTTAATCATATTGATGGTGATATGATTGCTTGTGCGACTGCAAATGTACCACGTAGGGTCGTTTTATGTTTAAGACAAAATGGAGCTCAATTTTAACATTTATAAATATTTACATTTGTTCGTTTATTTTCAATAATACATTATTTGATGCTACTGTATGAGTTACTTATTACAAATTTAATAGTTCATGATTAAAATAATTTTACAATCGTATACACAATTTGTTTTTCAAAGCACTCATCGATAAATACAAAATTACCAATATTTCATTGAAATTAAGTATTATACCATTGGATTGCAATTTTTTTCTACTTTTAAACATTGTATAAAACAAATATGGCGCCCATAACAAAAAAGAAAGTTGGCAATTGTTTCTTAATATCTAGCAGGCCTAGAACAATGTTTTTTATAAAATGACATAAAGACTATTGAACAGTACGCATACACCAAATTTCAAATAAATAAAAAAGTTATTAACATTAATGAAAAATATAAATAATATAGAAATATATTATTATGAATATCTCAGTAAGCTTTGATTTTTTTTTAAATGTATTACCGGTTTTTTTCTGTAAGACACTTTTTCCCATTTAACGATTTCTGTATATCCAATAGTTTCTAAGATCCCAATGGTGAGCATTCAAATTTTTCCCACCCCGTATATTCCGTAGTTGGCTTTTTCATACACGTTTCCTAACTATTCTAGCAGGCTTACATTTATATTTTCATAATTCATATATTTGTCTAACATCTTACATAATTTTTAAGAACTATTATCATTTACTGAAGATGATAAATGTAATTGTTGTCGAAACGTTTAAATGTGTAATAATTAATACAAAATACACGAGTTCATATACAAATGCTAATATACTAATTATGAGTGATAATCGTGAACATTTGCCGGCTCATATTCAAAATTCAATTTTGTTGAACAACTGTCCGTGAACAATTTCGCTTAATACGCAAGTTACTAAATTACAACAGATAATGGGTAGAGCGGACATGAGCAAAAAAATATTTCCACCGTTTAATTAGCTAATACATAATAATTATATTATATTAATTAAGGTATCCAGGGTGTTACGGATATAATAACGCCCCGAGGTGAACCAGTGTACGTTGGCCAAGGACACCCGTGGTGTCTTCTATATTTAATATCCTTTTAGTGTGTTATTCAATTAAAAAAAGATATTGAATTTATTTTTGAAACGTTATCCTCTCTACTGGAGAAAGATATAGTATCCACTCATCGTATTTATAACACGGATGAAAGTGGCTTACCTACCGTTCAGCGACCAAAAAAGTGTTTGCCAAAACCGGAAGGAGCAGGTAAGATCCTGACTTCCGCCGAACGGGGCCAACACATCACTTGCGTGTGTTTCATGAACTCTGTAGGCAAATTTGTATAACCTGCTCTAATCTCCCCAAGGAAAAAGGAGAAAATGATTTTTTAGATGCAGCACACCAAGGTACATTAAGTTGGTTCAACGGAAACCGATAAATCAATTTAGACTCATTTATGTTATGGTTAAAACACTTTCAAGGTTTCATGGCTGAAAAATCATGCTGGCCGAATAATAACCCAGTTCGAAATTAGTGAATAATTTACTGTTGCTTGTGAACGAGCAGCAACAGTACATAACGCCGCCAGCGGTTTTTAAAAGACTGGAATGAATTCATTAAACCCAAGTATCTTTTCCAATGACTACTAACATTTTTAATAATAGGGCATATATGGTAACGCAGGAAGTCACCATTGTGAATTAAAGTGAGGTCAACTTCACGTTGTACGCAAAACCACACGTTCCAATAGCAGCTTCCTCTATGAGAGAAAAAAAGGAAGGAACCTCTTAGTGTTTTGACTACTTTTCTAAATTTAGAATAACTGAAGGAAAGAGCCAAAACCAAACAAAATATTGAAGTCTGGCGACGCAAATAAAGCTTTTTAAACAGCCACTGGTTCGACGTCATTCGTTGAAGAGGATGGTCCGAAAGATCCCTATCCGTCTGAAGATGATGACTATGAGTAAGCCTGATTATACTGCAGGGACCTATTTAAAAACTCATAATCCAAGAAATTTTGGTTATAGTGAGGTTTACGTAAAAGTAGGTCCCATAATGAATGTGAGGTTAATCCAACTAAGACAAAAACATCTATTTGTTATATTTGTACGTCAATGACGAATGTATGGACATTTTAAAAGCACCCTGGTCGCTAAAACGGCGTACGCGGCCTAAAATTAAATATTTTCATATTTCTTTTCAAATATAATAAATTTAGGTTCCTTACTTGAATGTATCTTTCCAAAAGCTGTAACCCATAGCCTTCCTGGCCAGTTTAAGTAGAAAACAAGAGCATCAAGCTAATTTAAATAAAAGTATGTATCTAAGTTTTCAACCTATCAGCTCGTTCATTATTGAAATATTGTTTTCTCTATTCGCCAAATTGATTTCGTCATATATTCCATTGCAAAACTAATAATCTTAGAATACATTCTTGTAATTTAGTTATTTTTCGTCTGCGAATTTGTAATAACGTGTTCAGAACAATGTACAATAACAAAGTTCCTACCTGAACATCGTCTTCGCTACTAAGGATACATCCAACTGATAAAACTGCGATAAAATGTGTGTATCAGTATACAGGGTGGTTCAAAAGTCTGGAACAAAATTTATAATTTCCAAAATATTTATTTTTGGCAAAATCTCCCGCAGGTATAACAAAATGGCGACCTTTTCATTGCGTCACTGTTCCCCTCTTTGGCATGCAAAATGTTTAGCAAAGAGAAAATTTCGTTTTGTTCTACAGATGATGGTGTTCGTTTAATGATACAGAAATTTTCCTCAGCTCTAACAAGGGTCTTTTTGTACTGTTTTTTAATTGCCCGTAACCGTCTTAGCTCTAACACAAAACCAAAGGTGTTGTGTTGTGTACTCCTAATTTTCATAAATTTTTGTATTTTCGGGTCCAAAATACACAAGAGAATTGAGCAAAAATTGTTCACGGTCGAACTTTCCACATTGCTGTGGGTTTCTGGATGGGAAGCATTTAACTTTAAGAAGTCCTTTCCATTTAGACTCGGAGTACTGTAACTACAAAGAATCAGTTAATGTTATGCTTTTCGAGGACGATCAATGCTGTTTTGAATATATGAGCATCTGATAAAGATGTATATGCAAAGTCAAGTTTGAAGTGCGCATTGGATATTAATGCACTAAAAATGCTCCATAATACTTATTTTGTAGCAGACGATGCGTTTGCCTTAGAAGAACATTTATTAAAACCATATTCCCACTACTCCCCTTTAACTATAAAGGAAAATATTCAAGTATACATTATCATGTGCTGGACGAATATTGTAAAATGCCTTTGGTACCTTCTTTCCATGTTTCGTGTATTTGCAAAACCTATTGCATTGTACCTTCAAAAGGTGGACTCTGTTGTAAGATCAGCTTGTGCTCCTCATAGCAGGATGCGAAACACAAGTACAACTTACAGTAACAGAGCAAGTATGGATCAGATAAATATTGAAACTGGTGTGCTATAGGAAAGTCCGTGGAGAAACAAAACTTGAGGAACTTGTTTGCCGAATTCAACCACAACAAATGAAAGTCAAAACGGAAAGTTGTTCTGTTCTGTAGCACTAAGCCAGAATAATTTGATTCTGCCTCTTATTAAGGAATGAGACTTTGTGGCTACATCTTATATATTCTACAATAACGATTCGTTTTCCATAAAACAGCAACTATTTCAATTACGGAGTTGATAATCTCAACTGAATTCCACGTGACCAAGAATTTTAACTTGCAGTTGGCCAGTACTTAGTTGCAACTTTAATTAAACTAATTGTGAGAAAAAAATTCTCACAATGAGAGAATAAGTAAAGAGGAAGTGATGGCTGTGGAAGGAAAGAAAATGCAGAATGATTTTGAGGGAAACAAAAAATTCTTCTGGAAATGGGTCAAAAATACAAAACGTGGTCCAAAACAGAACGCTGCAGGAGTGATGAATGATAGAAACGAAATAGTATGGGACGATTGTGAAGTGAGGAAATGCAAGAATATTTCGGAAAGCTGTACAGTAGTGAGGAAAGTAAGACTGAAAGGTTAAATAAGGAGAATATAGAAGAAATGATGAATGAAACTGAGAAGGATATCGGAATAAATGAGGTAGAGAAAACAGTAGGAAGGTTGAAAAACGGCAAGGGAGCAGGCGTAGATGAAATCACTGGTGAATTGCTCAACTATGGTGGTGCAAAGCTAATACGAAAATTGCGTGAATTATTCAATGTATGCCTTATGTGTGGAAAAGTGCCGAGTGATTGGAAGAGCGCGATCATTGTACCATTGTATAAGGGTAAGGGGAATAAGAGTGATTGTAAGAACTACAGAGGAATAAGCTTGCTCAGCGTACCTGGTAAAGTATTTGGAAGAATACTGATTGAGAGTACGAGAAACTACACAATCTAAGATGTGGGATGTGCAAGGTGGCTTCATGCCAGGGAGAGTATGTGTCGATCAGATGGTTGCTCTCCAGCAGGTGATCGAAAAGTGTTTAAAGGTAAAGAGGAAGTTGTACTGTGCGTTTGTAGATCTGGAGAAAGCATATGACAGAGTGAATAGAGAGAAGCTGTGGGAAACATTAAATGAATATGGCGTAAATAAAGGTCTAATAAATGGAATAAGGGCAGTATACAACGGTAGTCGGGCATGTGTTAGGGTGAGCGGAGGTGTGAGTGAATACTTTAATATTGAGCAAGGAGTGCGGCAAGGCTGTGTGATGTCACCGTGGTTGTTCAATATATACATGGATAAATGTCTCAGACAAGCATGTAACGATACAAATGGTGTAATGGTTGGTGACGTAAATGTACGACTCCTGGTGTATGCAGATGACACAGTATTATTAAGTGACAGTGCGGATGAGCTGCAAACCGCTCTGAGGAAGTTTGATACAGTCTGTGAGAGCATGGACCTAAAGATAAACGTGAACAAAGCTAAGATTGTGGTGTTCAATCGGGAAGGTGAAAAAGAGAGTAGAGTATTTACTCTGCAAGATGAAATTGTGGAACAAGTGGACGAGCTGGTATATCTCGGTAGAATGTTTACTGCAGATGATACAATTGAGAGCGAGATTGGACAAAGGGTCAATGTTGGAAGGAAAGTGATTGGAAGTATGTGGACGATAATGAGAAATGAAAGCATGACCCTAGCTGTGAAACGAGCAATCTATAATGGCGAAAGAAAAATAAATGCCGTGGGTATGAGATTCCTGAGAAGCGCATGTGGTAAAACGTAAAGGGACAAGATAAAAAATGAATGCATAATGAGAGAGTGTGGTGAGGAAAAGACGATGATGGATAGATATAAAAGTTGTATATTACGTTGGTTTGGTCACATTGAGAGAATGAACAGGCCGGGCCTGGTAGGCCGCGTAAAACTTGGCTGAATTTAATAGAATCTATGATAAAGGAAAGAAAGATAAGGAGTTTTAAAAACAAAAGGGCATGTCAGAGACTATGCATGAATCTTGCGGAAGCTAGGGAGGTATGCGGAGGTAGGAAAGCATGGAGAAAGATTGTGAATGAAAAATAAATAAGAGGCAGGGATTGTTTTGCCTACCCCACAAGGGAACGGCGTGAAGGTTAAGTTAAGTTAAGTGAGAAAGAAATGAAAATATTATCAATGTATATACTAACCTAATGACACCTAACCTTGCTTTAGCAAACGCGACGAATGTAAATAAATGGAATCAATTACTACAAACTGTATAACGTAAAATTTTGATTTTGGCTAGGGATATTTCACTATCCAGCCTGCCTCAGTAGAGGTTATCCACTCTGTATTACTTGATATAAAACAGTGCTTTATTTTTTTATAAGTGCCCATCGTTTCAAAATTACCACTATGAAACTACCTTTTTTGTGCATAATTTATGAACGAAAAACTTCCTGTTTAATCATTAGTCGAAGAATTATACAATATATTACAATAATTTGCCGTAGCAGTAGAAAAATGAATGCCTATGTCTCCTAAAGATAATAAGTATGCTAAGCTCGTGGAATCGCGTCACTCGCCTCATGTGACAAACATTTCCACTTCATTTAAAATTCCACCTGAAAGTGGGAACCGTAGTACTTATTCTAGTGGTTAGTTCCAAGGTATAAGCATTCCTTAGTGAACACATTTGATCTTTAACATTGGTAGGATCAAATCTGTCTATTTTCATTGTTGTTGCTATCTTTTAAGATGCGTCTGTTCCGATATCTCTGTTTTTGTCAAGATCAGAATGAACATTCCACAAACACGGATATTTGAGGAAGTTTGAATTTTCCTGGATGAATGCTCTATCGATACTTACTCCCCATTTCTTGCCAGTTACTGCTTATATGTGCATTTTATTTTACTGGCATGCCAGCAACTATTGTCGCCAATAAAGCCATGCACGTATAAACTGCCCTTAACTGGTTTAGTTTTCCTTCATGTATTGTCCATAGAGTTGGTATATTTTATATAACTGCAAGTAATGCTTCTAAATTAAAGAGTTCCTGTAATTTTTAATAAAGCTGATGACAAATGAAATAGAATTTTCGAATTATTGCGTTTTCTACATTGACGTATGCTAATCAAGATGAATATACCTGTACTTGGCTACGTTGTAAACATGGATGCTCTCTTAGTAAATTCTGATATCACTGTTATTTTGGGTATACGCCCTTTTCTTGGTTTCCTGAGTGAAAGGTGGTGCTGATGGCTGTTTAACTGTAAATGTAACTACAGTGTTTAAAATATCCGGAGGCTGCAAGCGACAGGAGCTTTAGAGTGTTAGTGATAATTTTGATACAGGTTCAGCAATTATTATCTTAGTTCCAAAAAGAGAACTGATTGAAGACAGATGTTTGGTATTATTAAGGATAAAGGTGGAATCAATTATTTGGAAACAATGAAGAAAAACAGAGAAAAAAGATCAAAACGCATCTCCCAATCACTTCTTTGTTATTGCAGAAGAGATAAACGTACGGTTCAAAGAATTAGAATGTACCACATTTTGAGACATGGGAAAACCATCAGGCCCTTCTCTATACACTGGTCATGCATTCGACCGATCGTCGCCTACAGTTATAGCTGATTATGATACTGGAATATCCTCACATAGAAGGCACGATAATTGGAAGAGTACTAGTGTATCTGAAAGGTACGTCGGGTATTCCTTAGCTTCCAAGAATAAAATAGCAGGAGTGAAGCATGACACTGACACTAACATCTCCAATGTTTCCTTTACAAGGAATTAAATTTGAAAACATGCAAAATTGTATAATTAACCTAACAATCGGCGATTGGTCAAAAGCAAAAAAACACTTAGTATTTTATATCTTAATGTTGGTAGTGGGTAATTTGTTCCATAAATTATTTTCTTGGTTTTCCATTTCATGTATGGTACCTGATTCTGACGGATAAGAAAGCAGTGTTGTTAAAACATTTTTAAAAGTACTAGTATTGTTAAATGCAATCAACGTTTCTGATAAGTAATTGAGGTAGGTCTATAGTACAAAGTAGCATTTATTCTGTGAGCATCGAAAGTAACATGCAACACTTTTTTTTGTTTCCCTGTTAGACAAAATATTGAAATTATTGATGTTAGGGAAGTGATAATACAAAAAACTGAGTCGGTATCATTCATTACAACGATACCTAAAACTAGTGACCGTTACACCAACTACCAAACAAAAGTTTATTTAACTTGTCATTTATTCATTTTCTACTAAACATTTAGGATTATTGTACCGGTCATATATTTAAATGTTTATAACTCATACGTTGATTACACATGTGTTATTTTTATTAAAATTATACGTCTCTGAATGTTTTTTATTTCATTACAGTGCACCGTGCACAAACAAAAAACATGAATAAAACTGTAGACATCAAGAAGAAATCGTTTTAATTAATTAATTTCTGGTTTTCAGAGTGAATTAGAGTATGCATGGCTTATTGTACACAATAGAACACATAAGTCCATTTAATTTCATAAAATTAACAACTGAATCACCTTTATAATAATTTAATATTAGTCAAGTTGCTTTGGTATGTGTGAATCCTTGCGATATTGCAGGCTCATATTCCATTAATATTCGTAATTTGATTGTAATCTCATTATATTTAGAATTTACACCAGTTCTACATACAGAAAGACAAAATTTACATCGATTGGGGCTTGTACTTCTATAGCGCAGTTGGTTAGCGCGGTACTCTAGCAAAGTACAGGCCGTAGGTTCAAATCCTACTCGAGGTAAACTTTTTATTTATGTATTTATAAAATTAATATTAATTTTTAATTACATATTTACCTTTGAACTTATTCGTTCATAACAAAACTTATAAGAAATTAATACTGGTCAAGCTGTACGTGTGAATCGTTGCGATATTGCAGGCTCACATTCCATTAATATAAGTAATTTTATTGCACTCTCATTATATTTAGAATATACATCAGTTCTACATACAGAAAGACAAAATTTACATCGATTGGGGCTTCTACCTCGATAGCGCAGTTGGTTAGCACGGTACTCTAGCAAAGTACAGGCCATAGGTTCAAATCCTACTCGAGGTAAACTTTTTATTTATGTATTTATAAAATTAATAATAATTTTTAATTGAATCACCTGGTTTTCTATGGCGTAACATTGTTGATGACTCTTAAAAGATCTAATGTACAGTAGCACATTGGTCCGCATGCATTTCATGTTTTCGAACTAGCTCAGTGGCTAGAACAATAGTCCTTACTTGTACGCTGTTGCTGTTGATCGTAAAGGAAAATAAATAACCCTGTTATGTCTCCTTACAGAAACATCAAAGCATAAAAAATCAATACGGTAGGTGCGTACGTCAATTCCGATTTGACGTTTAAAAAAAGCAAAGAAACTCACTAAAGTGCAGTAAAGAAAAAATTGTAACATAATTAAAATCGTTTAATGAAGCATCAGAATTTTACCTTAAGCATTAACTTAAAATCAAGGATTCTATTTATTTTCCTTTCAAGAACAGTAGTAAATTCCCATAGGTGCTGCAGGCATCGTCGTTCCGACAAACATTTTTCAACACACACACTTGAAATTGTATTGCATTTCATTAGTACCGACAGAAAAGGTAACATAAGGATCAGGTGTAATGTCGCAGAAACGTCAAACTTTTTTTTAGATCCATTCAACATCCGCAAGGCGCAAAAACTAAATTGCTTAGCTTTCAACACTTACATTTTCTAATAAAGGGCGGTATCACACCTATCCTCTAGTCATAACCTATTTTGTCACGGAATGGCACTATATCTTTAAGAAAACAAGACAGGATGTCGATTAAGTAAAAAAGGCCCCAGTTACGGTGCCTCTGCAACCTATATTTTCAACGCTTGAATTTCTAACCAAGTTAGGAATGCGACAAGGCTGTGTGATGTCACCGTGGCTGTTCAATGTATACATGGATAAATGTCTTAGACAAGCATGTACCGATACAAATGGTGCAATGGTTGGTGACGTAAATGTACGACTTCTGGTGTATGCAGATGACACAGTCTTATTAAGTGACAGTGCGGATCAGCTGCAAACCGCTCTGAAGAAGTGTGATACAGTCTGTGAGGGCATGGACCTAAAGGTAAACGTGAACAAAACTAAGATCGTGGTGTTCAGTCGGGAAGGTGGAAAGGAGAGTAGAGTATTTACTCTGCAAGATGAAATTGTGGAGCAGGTGGACGATCTGGTATATCTCGGTAGATTGTTTACTGCAAATGGTACAATTGAGAGCGAGGTTGGACGAAGGGTCAATGCTGGAAGGAAAGTGATTGGAAGTATGTGGACGATAATGAGAAATGAAACCATGAGACTAGCTGCGAAACGAGCAATCTATAATGGCGTATTCGTCCCGTCAGTACTACATGGAAGTGAGACATGGGTATGTCAAAAAAAGCACGAAAGAAAAATAAATGCCGTGGGTATGAGATTCCTGAGAAGCGCATGTGGTAAAACAAGAAGGGACAAGATAAAAAATGAATGCATAATGACGGAGTGTGGTGAGGAAGAGACAATGATGGATAGGTATAAAATTTGTACATTACGTTGGTTTGGTCACATTGAGAGAATGAACAACGCAATATTGACGAAACAAATATATGTGGGTGAGGTTAGAGGAAAGGCCGGGCCTGATAGGCTGCGTAAAACTTGGCTGAATGTAGTAGAATCTATGATAAAGGAAAGAAAGATTAGGAGTTTTTGAAAATAAAAGGGCATGTCAGAGACTATGTATGAATCTTGCGGAAGCTATGGAGGTATGCGGAGATAAGAAAACATGGAGAAAAATTGTGAATGAAAAATAAATAGGAGGCAGGGATTGTTTTGCCTACCCCGCAAGGGAATGGCGTGAAGGTTAAGTTAAGTTTATCAGAAAACTTATTTTTGTAAACTAAAGTTTCACATTAGATGACAACGAAAACCCTCCAACCACAAATCCCCATCTGGCAATTTTACACGTATTATTTAGATTGAACTTACGAAGCTGTAACGCTAGCTGGTTAAACCAACTTCAATTTCTACCAAATGAGCCAATAAACCGATGACAGGGACGATTAGAATACACTTTTTTCTATAAGTGTCACAACCACAAATGTTTGACATTATTTAATCTTGTACGTGTATCATTTGTTATAGACAAAAAAAAAAGATGTATATCTCCTGAATCATATTCATAATTTTTTCCTGTTTAGTAAATAACAAGCTCGGTGACGCAGAATAGACGTAAAAATACGAAATGCTAGTTAAAATTATCACTGAAATTTTTATCAAAATTTTTATCGTTCACGAGAAAAAACTACGGTCGATCTAAAAATGGTGGTAGCCAATATTTACTTTTTCTTTATATTAACATTAAAAATGTCAAAAGTTGAAGTAACACGGAAACAACTCACTTTTAATTTTTTAATTTAAATTTAAACGTTGTCTAGAAGACATGTGCTGTACATAATTCATACCCTTTCAGCGTCAAATTTCGTACATGAATCTAATTTAAAGAAATATAACCGCATAATAATTGTTAGTCCCTTTGGTACCTTGGTTAACATTTTAGCGGTTGAATTATACTCCAGTATTTTAACTCTTACACTACAACACACAAGAAGCATGTCTATGTCAGAACTACATTTCTTATTCTATATGACGTACAAAGCATATTGCTGTTGCCATTATTAAAGAATAGTGGCTGTTTAAAATAGAAATAAGATTTTGTTACAATCTCAAGATAACTATATTGTTTGATGCAAATAATTCACTTCCCTTAATTTTCAGTAATTATTTCATTATTTGCTAAAATGTTTTGAAATTCGTAGTATTGGCGATTTGTTGATTAAAACAGTAAAGATTTTATAAATTTTACATATATCTTCCATCTTATCGGGCATAAAACATCCATACTAGTTTATTATTACATTGGGACAAGTTGTATAGGTAATACCGTTTGCTATCTCTTACAGTTCATGTATTTACGGCTTCTGTCACTTTTAAAAGTGTCTAGTTGTGTGTGTGTGTGTGTGTGTGTGTGTGTGTGTGTGTGTGTGTGTGTGTGTGTGTGTGTGTGTGTGTGTGTGTTGTGTGTGGTGTGTGTGGGTGTGTGTGTGGCTGTGCCGTCTCCGTCTCCGTCTCCGTCTCCGTCTCGTCTCCGTCTGCTCGTCTCCGTCTCGTCTCCGTCTCCGTCTCCGTCTCCGTCTCCGTCTCCGTCTCCGTCTCCGTCTCGTCGTCTCCGTCTCCGTCTCCGTCTCCGTCTCCGTCTCTCGTCTCCGTCTCCGTCTCTCTCCGTCTCGTCTGCGTCTCCGTCTCCGTCTTCCGTCTCCGTTCGCTCTCGTCTGTCCGTCTGCGTCTGCCGTCCCGTCTCGTCCGTCTGCGTCTGCGTCGCGTCTGTCCGTCTGCGTCTCGTCTGCGTCGCGTCTCGTCTGCTCGCGTCTGCGTCTGCGTCTGCGTCCGTCGCGTCGCGTCTGCGTCTGCGTCTGCGTCTGCGTCTGCGTCTGCGTCTGCGTCTGCGTCTGCGTCTGCGTCTGCGTCTGCGTCTGCGTCTGCGTCTGCGTCTGCGTCTGCGTCTGCGTGCTGCGTCTGGTCTGCTTCTGCGTCTGTCGTCTCGTCTGTGTCTGCTGTCGTGTCTGCTGTCTGTCGTCTGGTCCGTGTCCGTGTCGTGTCCGTGTCGTGTCCGTGTCCGTGTCCGTGTCCGTGTCCGTGTCCGTGTCCGTGTCCGTGTCCGTGTCCGTTTCCGTTTCCGTGTCCGTGTCCGTGTCCGTGTCTGTGTCGGTGTCCGCGTCATTTACTGCAAATGAAGATTGTACGGCAAAGTACGTTTTAAAGTAGTTTCAAAAGTTTAAGTTAGAGGGTTCTCTTGCTTGCAAAAACGCCACCAATAAGAAACGAGGTGACTAAGATTGGGATTTTGGTGCATGTTGCTGCAACATAGCTTTATGTACAAGGAAGTTAGCTGCCGTGACTGGCATTAGTAGAACATCTATTCACCGAATACTCAAAGCTCACAAGTTTCATCCGTATAAAATTCATTTGGTTCACCAATTAAATGAATTTTGTGAAACTATGAGAATAAAGGTTAAGAGTTGATGTAGATTATCCTTTTCACATTCACAATTATCGATATTGGTCAGATAATAACTCAAACATGTTTCATGAAGTTCATACCCAAACTCCACAAAAAATTAATGTGTGTGTCAGAATTTTTGGAGATCGACTACTAGGCTCCATTTTCCTAGATAGCAATCTAAGGGATGAAAGTTATTTAGATTTAGTTGAAAATGTTCACTTGATATCGTCGAACATAACTTTTTATTAACCGTCCGGTTTTGCCCCCCATTTCCCTTTTCTACAATGCCGATTTGAAGCTTCCCTTAAATATCCAAATTAAGATTGTACTAATTATCATAGTGTAAATCAGGAAAGCATAGTTTGTGTACTTTGAAAATTTTAAATTGCTATACTTACAAATCTGTATGGCGAAATGTTGTCACATTTTAAAAACTAATACTTGCACGTGAAAGAGTGTAAGGTGCTTTAAATAAATAACGTAATATATTTTAAGTATATATGTAAAAGTATACAATGTGGTTCGAAACTCGAAAATGTTCGTGTATGTACGGGGTGTCCGATTATATTTTGCACCATATCCATAGCCTAAACCGTAAGAGATAGAAAAAAACTTTAAATACAAAAATTGTAGGGTTTTCCCTCTATCTTATTTTGCTGTTTATAGAAATGCAAAACAATCTTTCTATACCTGCCAAAATGACATGACTTCATTGTTTTAATTAGAATTCCCTGTATATTATTTATCTATGCGACTGAAAATCCGAGAAAATCCCTGCATGTTTGGTGTGGAATGCTAAGGGGCTAAAGGGCAACGATATTTAAATTTCCTTCAAAATTAAATCGAAAACTTATTAGAAGAGTTTCCTTTGCTTATTTATAATGAAATAATATGGCATCAAGATGGCGCTCCCATAACGTAAATAGGTAACAGATTTTTTGAACCAAAGATATCCAGTTTGGATTGGTAGAAATGGGGTTATACGATGGCCACCTAACAGCCCTGACTTGAACCCATTTGATATATTTTTATGGGGATATTTAAAAAATAAGGTTTATTATGAGAGGACTGTAAGTTTAGTGGAATGACGTCAAAAAATTAAAACCCAACTGAATGATTTAAATAACAACCATAGGAACTCTCTTAGACAAACAATAGGCAGAAAATTTATAAGAAACGTTCAAAATTGTTTTAATAATAATGGAGGATATATTGAAAATTTAGACTAAGAATATTATATTTTTTTTTAAATTTGCATTTTTATTTATTTGTTACTTCGTTACCTAATTATTTAAAAATGTTATTATTGATACGTCGTTAATTAATTAATTAAAAATAAATAAAACATTTAAATAAGGTATCTTATGGGTAAAGCTGTAGGTAGGGTACAATATATAATATATAATCGGACACCCTGTACAGGGTTACCCATTTTCGACACTTTTACCGGTTATCTCGGTAATTATTGAACTTAAAAAAGGTGTCATGAGATGTATTTGGGAGAAACTGAGAATGGTAAAAGTAGAGTCTTGAAATATTTGCTGGTTTAGTAGATACGGGGGTAAAACGAAAAATTGTCCACTGTACGGTTTCTTCCCAATAATAGAAGAAAATCTTTCTCATGAAAGTTTCTTAGTTTGCTAAGTAGAATATTATGCCGCCCAAAAACCGCATCTACCGGGTCAAGTCAAAAACTTATCTCTTTAAATTAAACACCCTGTATATTTTTAGCTAAAAAAGTTGCGTTTTTAATTGTTTTTTCATAAATATAACATTTAATATAGTTCATTATTTAAATAAGTGAACAATTCTAATTTTTATATTAAATCAGTAGTAGTTGTTCACTGAAGACTACTTCCACTTAGAGAAGTAATATGCGAATTATTAGTTTAGAGCGTCTTCTTAATTTTTCTTCATAATCGTACGATATCTCAGAATACCTACTTAATAAATAGTTTAGTAGGCTATGGATAAAATCTAGTTGCCATGAAAACAAAACAGGGTGAGTCATTTTATTTAATGACAGACCGCAACGTGTTTCGAGTTTTCTGTTACATAAAATGGTTTTTCGTTTTACCCCCGTATCTTCTAAACCAGCCAATATTTTTAAGTTCTGCTTTTGCCATTGATAATTTCTCCCAAATACATCTCATGACACTTACATCAGTTTTTTGATAAGTTCAATAATTACCTAGATAACCAGTAAAAGTGTGGAAAATGGGTAACTCTGTTCACTTATAATAAACATCAAAGATCGGTGAGAATACAGAATTTGAAGTAAACATAACAGTTTCAAATGAAAATTAAAAAAGTAAAAGCGTAATAGACCATTAAAGGTTTATTTGATAAAAAAAGCTTTTACGTTAATACGAAGTAAAATGTACTTTATGTATGGAGATGGAGCTCTAAATGATTTCGGGTGTAAACATTTTTTGTAATTCCAATAGGCAAGTATTTTAGCCTGTCTCAGTAATGGTTATTAGTACAACAAATTTTCGATAAGTGTGGATACGTTACACTCTCTAGTTCACGTCTGAAAAATAAAAATATAAATATAAAGATAGTAACGAATTAACGGTCAAATATCTTTACCTCATATGCCACATAAGATAAATGGTTCCATTCTGAAACTTACAATTTACTAGGTATTCTCTCTATTCTGAAACTATATATTTATTATTATTATTATTATTATTAGAACGATTTCACTCATTTAAGATATTTATAGCATTAACCGAAAACGGTATCAATTCGATTCCCCACGAAATTGTTATTGATGTAAGGAATATTCTGGCCAGACAATATCATTATTTTATAAATTTGATTGTCGAAATTACCTGCTGTTTGTATATTCATTAGTACTTTAAACATATACAGGGTCCGCCTTTGGGAGCTGATCCTATGAGTATCTGCTAAACCAAACTTACTATAATTTTGAAAATTTGGTGACAGGGTAATGTTAGGGCTAACTCATCTAAAATATTTTCACGTTCGTACCACTTCCAGTTATACCGGAAGTCGCTTATTTTAAATGGAACACCCCGTATATTAATAAATTTTTGGATTCTATGTCGAATTTTAAGCTAAGTTTGTTAAATAAACTAGATACGAAATTTCAATCGTTTTTAAAAAAAAAAAATTTTTCTAAAAAAATTGAAATAAAGAAAAATATTTGAATAAGTTACTGCAAAAAAATATAAAGATTGATAATTTTGTGATTCAAAAGTCATTTTTGCCAAATAGAAATTTTCTAAGTCGATATACAATATAAGTGTAAAAATTTAATACTTTATGAGTAAATCGAAAAAAACTACTTTTTACTGCGGAGGTAATACATACTTATCAGCGCATCATTACACGATAAAGATGCTTATTTATTTTGTTTTTCTTTTGTAGTCAACAATTTAATAAAATTGTTGACAGTTTGTGTTTTTCTTGATGAAATGGCTCGACTTGAATATTCTAATACAGATTATTTGAATTTAATTTTAAATCACGGAGAATGGTCATAGAGTTGTAAAACGAACAGTAAGAACATTTATCGAACGCTATCCTGAGCGCCCCCGGCCATCAGCAGATACAATAAGACGTGTGGTTCAAAATTTGGAACAGTTTGGCACATTTAAATACTCTGTGCCTCGCAAAAAAACTGCTATTGATAACGAACAGAATGAAGTTATAACTTTAGGATATTTCCGTGCCTATCCTGGTAATTCCATAAACGACGCAAAAACAGATATTGGCTTTAACACCAACAACTATCAGAAGAATTCTTAAGAAACATAAGTTTAGACCATATGTTTACAATTAGTTGAACATTTGAAAGAAGCGGATTTCTTGAAACGTATCGAACTTTGTGAAACAATTTTGCTCAAAATACAAGAAATTCCTAATTTTTTGACTAATATATGGACGGACGAGTCTAAATTTACGAAAAATGGCATATTTAATTGCCGAAACTCGCATTAGTGGAATAACGAAAATAACAATCCAATTCGCGAATGCCATTTTCAGGAAATTTGGAATTTTAACGTATTTTGTGCTATTCGGAATAACGAAATCTTTGACGTGTATTTTTACAACGAAAATTTGAGAGGTTTTAAATAGTTGATTGTTGCGATTTAGGATTACAAATTTAATTTCTAGGAGAAAATTATCTTGAAATATCAAACACTCGAATTCAATCCCGATTAAATCTAGAAAGGGAAAATTTATGGTATCAACAAGACGGTGCGCCCCCCCACAACACCATGAAACTTTATGAATTTTTGAAGATCGTTGGTTTGCCAATAATGGCCACCTAGGTCACCTGATCTTACGCCAATGGATTTTTATCTTTGGGGTCGAATTAAAAATATTGTTTATGCTACACCACTAACAACTAAAGAAGATTGCATTGCAAGAGTGCAAAATGCCTTCAATTCTCTTTCTCCACAAGAAATTCAAAGGGCTATAAATGAAGCCGTTATAAGACGGGTTCAACAATGTCTTGCGTCTAACGGGCAACATTTTCAACATTTATTGTAAATTAATTTACATTTGATCACGAGCAAGAAATACTAAATAAGCGACTTTATCGTGTAAGAATGCACTGATAAGTATGTAGTTACTACCTCCGCAGTAAAAAGTAGTTTTTTTCGATTTACTCATAAAGTATTAAATTTTTACACTTATGTTGTACATCGAATTTGAAAAAAAGGACTTAGAAAATTTCTATTTGGCAAAAATGACTTTTGAATCACAAAATTATCAATTTTTATAATTTTTTGCAGAAAACTTTTTCAAATATTTTTCTTTATTTCAATTCTCAATTATTTGGTTTCCATGGTGACCACGAACAAGGAACAACCGGAAGTGGTACAAACGTGAAAATATTTTAGATGAGTTAGCCGCCCTAACATCATTACCCTGTCACCAAATTTAAAATTCAAAATTATAGTAAGTTTGGTTTAGCAGATACTCATAGGATCAGCTCCCAAAGGCGGACCCTGTATTGTGAGAGTTAATTGTTGGTTGTATTGATTATATCTTGTTTATTTCAAAATTAAATCTGCTTTAACAACTTCGGTCACTATTTCTGAATTAACCTTAAACAAGCTACAAAGATGTACTAAATGTACAACAAAGGTGCACTTAGCGTGTTACATAAATAGCTAGAGAAATAGGAAATCTTAAGATTAAGAAAACCATATTCTAAAACAATTGACAAAGTGATTTTTATTCTTTAGAAATTGTGTTCTTTCTGCCATTTTGCGTGAGTATCTGACTTTATCTCAGTTATTAGTTGAGAAGACTTATTCTTTTTGACTATTAACAACTGAGACGAACTAAGACTGAAGTGAGGTATTTACCTCCCCCATTACCCCAACTGAGCTTGCTGATTTGTAAGATTTTCAAATGAGTCTGCTTGGAATTTTCGTTTTCAGGTTATAAGAATCTTTTGTAAACAATATCAAAAACAAATATTTCCAATCATTACCTCAAAACAGCTCATGGCGAGAACAGTTGATGCATACGAATTTAGAATCGAGATGTTTAGATGCAACAGATTGCAGCTATGCTCTGTTTAATCTTATGTTGCATTGGAGGAGGTTATGATATTTATTTTCGGTAGTGATGTTCCCAATTTGTCAAAATGACAAGAATTTAATTTGACGCCGTCCAGTCATATGCAACGCATATGACGATATTAAATTAATAATATTTTGTTGGGAAAATGCCAAAAGCTATCGCAAAGAATAAAAAGCAAATTTTAAGGTGCTACAAGTATCTTAAAAAGAATGCAACGGGAAAAAATAATCGGGAACTTATAATAATGGTCTCGAAAATATTTAAAGTACGTAAGAACTTAAAACACTTTTTTGTGCACATTAAGTATGCATTTGGTTTTAGATATCCAAGACATCATAACGGCAAGACCTCAAAATTTAAAGTCGACATATTGAGCTAATTGCTGAAAATCTGAGTTTTGAGACTTCATCTTCCGGAAAAATATACGACGACTGATTTGGAAAACTGCGACTATTTACTCGATTCGGGGAACGAGGATCAGGATTATCATAAAACTATGAATGGGGGCCGGTTTCAAAATTGAGTGATCAAACAGGTGACTTCTGCGCTATTTAAACTACCCGGAAATTATGTGGAGGTTATGGATAACGCACCGTATCCCTCTGTGCAGTTAGACAAGCCACCCTCATGTTTTAGTAAGAAAGTGGTAAGTAAGGAGTGAACAGGGTCGAAATTGAGGGCAAAATTACAAAAAAGAAACTGTGGAACAAAGTTTAACATTTTAGGGCCAGAGAAAAAATTTATATAGTTGATAATATTTTGATTATGCATGACTATGAAGTTTTACGGTTACCTTACGATTGAAATGGCATGGGATTTTTGTAAACATCAATACAATAGGCAAATAAGTTCTGCACCTCCATCGAAATATGGGGTTCAAAAACTATGGCTTGACACTGGAAGACGCTATTTCAAAGGATTAGAAGAAACACGTGGGAAATTTTTCGATTGAAAATATCCCAGCTGTTATTACAGCACTGGGAGAATCCGATTCAGGGTCATATGGATTCAGATTTTTCTGGTGATATAATGCAGTTGGAATAAGACCTTACTGTTTGGCATCAAAATGTCAGTAAACGTACATTTAAAAATTGTCTTGTCCATGGATACGAAAGCAGCCATATTATGGTCAATTCCATTTAACTACCACTTAAATGAACACATTTCTGGTTATGTCCCTTCATGTGTACGTAACTTAAGAAATGAGCCACGCAGCAAATTTCATTACGAAAGAAAAACTTCCAATTGGATTAATTATGAAAGGTCGCAGTGGATTTCCTAGATAGGTTAAATTAAATAGATACATATTGATGTTCTGGTTAACTTTGCGACCGAAGTAGGTAAGTTTGCATATAAACATTCCTCTACCTACAGCATGTTTAATAGCCAAGAAGAAAAGAGAAAAATGCATCAGGTTAATTTTATTAAGAAGGCAAGTCATCAAATTGAATTTCTTATTTCGTTTTGGATTTCCTGTGTATTTCTCCCGTTTTTTTATTTTGGAAAAATAAAAAAGGCAGGATGCATTCTTATTAATTTTTACGTAGATTTGGTTACCAAAACATTAGATAATGTACGATATTGTCATTTATGACCAATGTAAATAATGTATCATTTCTGTTTTATGTAGGTAACAGACCTTCAAAGTCAGACGATATTTACTTTTTGTTTTAAATAGGTCACTCAGGATTCAACGATTTTCTTTCAAACAAAGTTTAAATAGCGTGAAAAGATATGTGGTAATACTGTATTAGTTTCGCTTTAAGAATGTAACTAACAATTTTCAAAAGGCAAGGCTACAGTTGTAACTTCTTGCACTTTTGACAGTGCTACCATACTCTCCCTGGTTTGACACGGCCTGCTATAGTGCAAAATAGGATGTAGCAGAGTATAAGTAATCATAAGTAATTTATATAAATACCAGAAAAAAATAGTGTATAATTTTTTTGGACGTGATAACAGTAACCAAATTTATTTTTAGTTAATCTTAGCTCAGTCTGTCCTAGTCTACTTACTCTCATTCAGTGTAAAAAGGATACGCTTATTAATATCCATTAAAATAATATAATAAGATTGCAATACTGAGCAGAAAAAATTGAAGTTTGAAGATCTGTCAAAATACTGCTAATGTGATATGACACTAAATAAACTATATTTTGGCAGGGGCGCGCCGTCCACGTGTCGAATGTGTCAGCGAACACAGGCGCCAGGAGGCCAAATGTATATAAATGTATATAAATTAAAAATTCGTTATAGGTTGCGATTAAAATAATTCAATATCGCCTTATTTTATTATAACTTATTTATGATCTCAGTAATTATTCTTGTTCTAACATGAATAGTTCGTATAGTCGTGTTAATATCATGTATACAGTGGGCTCTTCATATTAAATCGCCGATGGATATATAGTCCCGGGGGCGGGTGCGCGCGGGCGACGCGGCGGTAGAAATTTGTCCACGCACGAATTTACAAAATGAATCGCAAGCGTTCTCACTCGTTTAGTCTTGTTAAAACATGCATTACTTGAAATCGTCTATGATTGAACAAACATATTATTTGCTTCATTCTCCTTCAGCAAGCAGTACTGCACTAGTGTAGAATTTATGTACCTTGTATTTTTAAAATACTTGTGAGTGAATGAGAATTTAAGAATATCAAGATCATTAAAGATTAAAGGTAAGCTATTTTGCATTTAAAATAAACATACATACATAACGATACGCATTTCCCAATAGGGGTAACGATCATGTTTGCAAAATCTAGAAAAAAAGTAATAAAAGCGAAATTATACGAAAATGTTACTTCATACTTTCCTATAATTAAAGCAAAACTAAAGCAAATAACGCAAACAAGACTTTTGGTAATAGAATAATTACATTTATAATTTATTTTTCTTTAGATGTCTCAAGAAAGAAAGAAAAAGAAACTCTCCGGACATCAAAATTTAATTAATAAAAAAAGACGCCAAGAAGAACAAGAGAAAAATGCTTCAAGATTAACATAGTATTTTACGAAACAAACGATCAGAACTGACCAAGATTATCCGCCAGATTCAATTCAGGAATCAGTACCCGGTTGCACTTCAAAATACAAAGTCAGCCAGGACCAACTGCCAGTGAAGATAATCAAATCGTTGAAGAAATTACCCCTGTTTTTGGATCTGGGGACTATACTGAAGAGACAGGTACAGATACAATAAATAAGTGTGCATTTGATGACCCAGGGCTTTGGCCGGAACCAATATCTCACATATCTAGGCAAGCTATTATAAAAACGGGTCCTAAACAAATAAAAAACTTTAATTTTCCGCGCGATTTGTTGGGTCGAAAATTTTCTGAAGTTACTATAAGAGAAACTTAAAAAATGGTGAAGAATGTAATAGAAATTGGTTGATTTACTCAATTACGAAAAATAAAGTTTATTGCTTTTGTTGTAAACTTTTCGAACCTTCTCAGTAAAATAGATTTATTCAGGGATTTAATGACTGGCATCATATAGCAATGTACCTGAACCGCCATGAAAAAACTTCCACTCACTTTACTAACTACAAAAAATGGACAGAGTTGCTACTCTCGTTCAAAAATAAAACTACTGTTGATTATTTACAGCAAACAATATTAGACATTGAAAGTAAACGATGGTATGAAGTAATAAAGCGAATAATTTATGTAATTCAATTTTTATGTAAACAAAATTTAGCACTTCGAGGCAAAAGCAATCATCTTTACAATCGCAACAATGGTAATTTTTTAAAATGTATTGAAATGCTAGAAAAGTTTGATCCTATTATATCGGAACACACACGACGTATAAATAGCGATTCTGAATTTCACAAAATGCCAACATATCTAGGAGACAAAATCCAAAATGAAATAATTTCCTTAATGGCTTTTAATATTAAAAATCATATTATAAATTTATGTCGACAAAATAAATATTTTTCAATAACATTAGATTGCACTCCGGATGTTTCTCATATTGAGCAAATAAGTGTAATAATTCGATTCTTTCATTTCAATTCAGCATTAGAATCGACTGAAATACATGAACATTTTTTAGCATTTTATCCAATTTTAGATGTTACAGGGGCTGGATTAACCTTTTAATTCCCAACGTTCCCTTTTTGGGAACATTTTATAAAGCATTGTAAAATATTTAAAATAATGCAATGAAACGTAAATTTTTGATAATTATTATTTAATAGTGTTCAAAATACAGGAACATCTTTTTAATTTTCAATTATCGTACATGGTTTATAGTTTATAAGGTTTTAAATTATGTAAAATTTTGGAAAAATAAGTTTTGCTTATCAAAAATTATTGTACAATGAAATCATATTTTATACAACAAGATTTTTCATTTCTAGTGAAGGTTAATCCTCCTATTGTGATTTGCAGTAAGAATTTTCTTTGAATTTAATTGTTTGGTCGTAAAAAATTTGCATTCTTTGTTATGTTCCCTAAATGGGAACGTTGGGGCGTGGATTACCCCCTCTTACCTGAGTATGAATTTCTATGCAAGTGAACGCATTTTGAGTCAGTCACACTTACGTTGCTTATAAATAACCACGTTGCTTGCAGAATATATTGTGATACGTATTATAATAATAGTTTATGTTAGTGTGGTGTACAGAAAATTGTTATGGATACTTCTACTTTCTACGGGTAAGTTATATCTTTGAAAATGCATCCACTTATATAATTATTATAAGTATATAATTGCATTCTTTTCGTTTTCAGGAAGAAATCCGGTGTATTGCAAAGGTATAGATACCTTTCCGATGCTACAGAGGATGTAGCATCAACATCCCACAAAAACTTGGACATAGTCATATTGCCCCCAGAGGCTGGCAACCGTAATATTGAAAGCGACGATGAGGATATTGATGAAAATGACCTGGACACAAGAGCCATGCCATCAGATGTAGCAGGTGAACTTGAAATTCACGTGGCGGAATATAGTGATTCAGAAAGTTCAGATGTTGAAGAAGAACCACTTCCCATACGTTCGCGTACTCTGGACCTTCCAAAGTGGAAGAAGACAGATGATGTATTCCTAAATACTGAACCAAGTAAGCCCGATAAAGTTGGTAGCGAACATATGCTGAAGACAGAATATGAAATATTTAATCTTTTTTCACGCCTGAAATGGTAGAATCAATTGTTATTCAGACAAACCTTTATGCAAATAGAGATAAAAATAACCCCAACTTCAAAACAACAGATCAAGAAATTCGTCAGTTTTTGGGATTGCTCTTAGTGAGTGGCTATGATAACCTCCCCAGCTAAAAAGATTACTGGTCCACTTCAGAAGATTTACAAGCACCGATATTGTCAAAAACCATGAGCAGCGACGCATTTCAAACAATCAAACGGTACTTTCACCTGGCTGATAACAATAATTTGTCTGCCACAAAAGTCGCAAAAGTCGAACATTTGTATGAAAGTTTGCGCCAAAATTTCCAACAGTTCGGTGTATTTCATCAGACATTGAGCATCGACGAACAGATGATACCCTACCACGGCCACCACTCGTCAAAGATGTTTATAAGAAATAAACCCATACGATTTGGCTTCAAGTTGTGGGCACTTTGTGGCTCAGATGGTTACCCATACAATTTCGACATCTACTGCGGAAAAAATAATGGAGAAGTAGATACAAGGCCTTTGGGTTACCAAGTTGTTGACAAGATGCTGTCTATCATTCAAGAACCTTCATTACATGTTGTGTATTTTGACAATTTCTTTACAAATTATCAATTACTAAGTGATTTAGCAGACCGAGGAATACGTGCTTGTGGAAGTGAACGCGAAAATAGAATAAAATGTCCGCTGCTTCCTGCAAGGGAAATGAAGAAAAAAGGGCGTGGTCCTTATGACTTTCGATCTGACGGGAAAGTTGCTTGTGTTCGATGGAATGATAATTCCATCGTTACACTAGCTAGTAATCACCATCGTGTGACTCCAATACAAAAATGCAAACGTAGAGTCAAGAAAGAAAATAACAACGAACTTCCTCAACCTCTTATGATCAAGAAGTATAATCAGGGAATGGGTGGCGTAACCTATTGGATCGTATGCTTTCTAGTTATAGGCCTCGTCTAAGATCAAAGAGGTGGTGGTGGAATCTGTTCGCCAATGGACTAAACATGGCGATTGTTGGCGCTTTCCGATTTTATACGTATCTTCACCCAGAACAGAAAGTTACACACTTATCTTTTCATCGTTCTGTTGCAATGTCTTTGCTGAAGGTTCAAATGGTATCACGACATCGCTTGGGAGGATCAACTGCTCCAGTTGTTCAAGATATCAGGTACGACAATGTGAACCATTTCCTTATATCAACTAAACAAGGAAGGTGTGTGGTTTGCGGAAATAACACTCGCCTCAAATGTGAAAAATGTGAAAAACGCTTACATAAAAGTTTCTGTTCTGAGTCATACCATAAAAAGTGATCTTCAAAAATTATAAAATGAATAACATGTAAAATTTCTATCGAAAGTAAAAGTTCCAATATTAGATTTGTGAATTTTATTATAGGTACTTCAACGTTTGGTGTTTGGCAAGAAATTGTAAATGACACCCCAACGTTCCCATTTTGGGAACATAGCAATACAAGGAAACTGAAACTCAGAATTTTCTAATTCCAACGAAATGTTGTCATTTACTCAAGGAACAGTAACATATACCAAAATAATAGTAAAATATCAATTATAAATGGGGTCAGGAACTAAAAGGTTAACAACATTTCTTATTGATCTATTAAAAACATTAAATTTAGACATAAATAATATAAGAGGCCAAGGCTATGATAATGGCTCTAACATGCGCGGCAAAAATAGTGGCCTACAAAAAAAAATTTTAGATTTGAACCCGCGAGCTTTTTATGTTCCTTGTGCGAATCACAGCCTGAATCTAATTGTAAATGATGCCGCTAATATCAACCATGAAACAATAATTTTTTTTAATATAATACAAGAATTATACAAATTTTTCTCAGCGTCTACTAATCGATGGAATATCTTAATCAAGCATGTTACTAATTTAACTTTAAATCCCTTATCCGAAACACGCTGGTGAAGTAGAATTGATGCCATAAAGCCTCTCTATAAATATTTACCAGAAGTTTTTGATGCATTATTTGAAATTTGCAATGACCACACAAGAGTCGACGAACAATCTAAATACCAAGCAAAATGTTTTGGAGAAAAAATTTCTACATTTACATTTATTTGCTCCGTTAAAGTGTAGTATGATATTTTAAATCAAGTAAATTTTGTGAGTAAAATGCTTCAATCTCAAATTACAAATTTGCAACTTGCATTAAACAAACTAAATACATTTTTAACTAATTATCGATCTGATGCTAGTTTTGCAGAAATTGTTGAAAGTTCCAAATTAGTTGCAGAAAAGTTTAACATAGAAACTGAATTTCGTAGTGCGAGGCCATTAAGACAACGTAAAAGATCTACTCAATTTGATTATGAACATGAAGATCAACCTATAGTAAATCCTGAAAATTCATTCAAAGTAAATTTTTATTTCTGTAAAATAGATCAAACTTTAATTTCGTTACAAGACAGATTTTCTTTATTAAAAGAACATATGGATTCATTCCAATTTTTATATTCATTAGATAATTTACAAAATAAAGAATACCTATTATCTTGCTGCAAAAAATTAGAAGCGAAATTAACTCATGAAAATCAGACCGATATTGACGCAGTTGATTCATGTGAAGAAATTTTACAATGTCAAGTATTTATTACGAATTCAAAAAAAGATATATCCCAAATAATTCAGTATATTTATTCAAATGATTTAGTAGGAGTTTTTCCAAATTTTACTGTAGCACTACGTATTCTTTTCTCATTACTTATGTCAGTTGCGTACGCGGAGCGGTCTTTTTCGAAATTAAAAATCATAAAGAGTTATTTACGCTCCACAATGGCGCAAACTAGATTATCAGATCTTGCAATAATTTCAATTGAGTCTGACATACTGGATAAACTTGATATTCATGATATTATCCAAACTTTTTCTTTGCTAAAAGCTAGGAAAGTAAAATTTATTTAATGACTTATTTACATTGTTTGTATTTAATTTACCGTATAATATGTATTATGTTTATATTATAAATATTATATTTTCATTTATTATTGTTGTTTATCTGTTTTCTTGTGTTTGTAATTTTGTATTTTAAATAAAAAAGTTTACACAGACTATTTTAATCTTTGTGTGTTTTTATTTCAATGCGTTAAGAATATAACAAAAACAGTCATTTAAATGTCCCTAAACATAAGCCTAAAAATTATAGTATTTCAAATTAATTATTCATTATTTTTTTATTCATGTCGTATTACTTAAAAATGCTACTACAGAATTAAAAATTAAAGTGTCCGAACCTATAGTTGTTGGGGCTCTTATCACCTAGGCATGCAAAATATTTATAATATTAGTTTTTGATACAAATGTTTTTAATTAATGGGGCGCCATCAAAAATTTTGACACAGGCGCCGCATACTCCTGGCGCGCCCCTGTATTTTGGAGTAACATTTCATTTTGACAAGCGTTAATTATTTTGTGATAAAAATCGCAACGCCATTTTTGACAGAAAAAAAATAAACGTCGACGATTGAACGTCATTATTTTTATAATTTTATGCAGGGTTATGAAAATGTAAACTTTCACGATTATTGCACATAATTAAAATACCTATCTTTGGGTTTTTAAATCGTGTATTTTTCTATTTATATATTATATAAATTTAAACTTTTCGATAACAATTGCAGTTATCATCCTCAGTAGATGTTAAGACTATTAATTTATATAAATTGCACGATTGGAAAACCCAAAAGTATTTTATGCAGGGCTATTCAGAAGTGTGCAAACAATTATTTCATGAACTTATAGTATATAGAAAAAAAAACGTTTCATAAAAAAGTTTTACAACGTAGTAAATACCATATTTTAATTATTCTGGTGTATTTACTGGGTGAATTGAGATTAAATAATATTTTTAAAACAAAAAAAAATAAGAAAATACTTATCTTTTTTGGGTTTTTTAATGGTGTATTTTAAATTATGCAATCTAAACGTTTCGATAACACTTACAGTTATCTTCGTCAGTAGTAATATCTATCAAAATTGTTGAAAACAATTTTGTCAAGGTTGAAAAATTAAAATGCACCATTAAAAAACCCAAACAAAAAAGTATTTTATTATGTGTGATAATGTTGAAAGTTTACATTTTCATAAAAAAAAATAAGATTCGAAGTCAATATTAAACAACTAAATGATCGAACTGCATCCAAAGTCTAAATATTCCGGTATGTTACGGTACAACAAATTCATTAAGAAAACGCTAATTATGTTTCAAGTTTCACAAAAAACGGGATATCAGCTAACTGCATTTCAAGTATGTCCAACTACGTAACGTTGGCCTAAAAGAAAATAGTTGAGAGGATAACATCAGCGTCTTCAGGAAAAGAAGAAATAATAAACCTAATAAATACATTAACACAAAAAATGAACAATTTACAATAAAGTTAATTAAAATCCTCGTCTAGTAAGTTTTGAATACTTAGTAACTTCCAGCCAAGGATAAGTTCTGAATTTTACTAATTTTACTGCCTCACATTGCAATTTTCTGTTTCATATACAGTTGATACACATTTCTTGCTCGTTGTGACAAACCTTGAAGCTCGAATTGTAATTTGTACGTTAAATGTTAACCAATAACCATTAAAAGAATTTTAATTACATTTCCGCGAATAATCAATCAAAAATCCAAGCAAAACGTCAAGCTTCAGCAGCGTACGTAATGGTACGTCATCCTGTTGGAACGAAATATTTCTACTGAATGCTTCAGCATTACTGGGGCATGAATTATGCAAGGCTGGTATAACTTGGTTAGGTGTTCCTTCAAGGTAGAAAGGTCATAAAATCCGACTACCTATTATTTCAGCCCAAATTAATCTTTACTGGATACTGTGTGTGGCAAGTTGCAGTTCATTGTGAGTTTTCTAAAAACCAGTACCGACAGTTTTAATGGTTCACATAGACAAAATGTTGCTGTCACGAAAGCAGATGTGGCTAGCAAATTTAGAAATATTTTGTGCCATTTCTCCACAAAACCTTAATATTCATTAAGTTCATAAATTATCTTTAAAACTTATTATTTATGCTTTTTTCAAAATACGTACAATTGAACTATTATGTACAAATATATATTTTACGGAGTATTTATCCCAAATGCGGACAAATACTTGTACAGTTTGTTCCTGAAACTATCAATTTTGCTCCTACCCCAATGAAATTGGTTCATATAAACGTTGGACTACATTTGGTCTAAACGAAATTGGTGTATCTATATATTTTGGGCAACTTTTGATCCAAATACCGACCAACACTTGTGAGCCTCAGAATGTAGCAGTTCGCCATCGATAGAATCGGTCCATTCTAATTCCAATTGGATTATTGAAAAAAATTTTATCCATTGTTTTTTGTGTATTTTAAAGCTTTACCATAAATTATATTAATAGTCGATACAAAAAACACTTAAAAAATTTTTTTTTGCTTATAAGCAATTTAAAATTGGTAAAATTTTAAAAAGAATCACGCGACTACAAACGCGCCACGATTGGTCGGCATCTTTGTGACGTCATCATGTTAAATCAATTCTCAATAGTACAGTGTCAACGGCTTCTACATGTAAATTGACTAAAAATATCCGAAACTTAGTGCAAAAAAAAATTATTTATAATAGCTTGTTCAGTCATGTGTGATTTAT
The DNA here is from genome assembly GCA_036346205.1 of Vesta saturnalis. Taxonomy (NCBI): domain Eukaryota; kingdom Metazoa; phylum Arthropoda; class Insecta; order Coleoptera; family Lampyridae; genus Vesta; species Vesta saturnalis. The sequence goes on from JARFJB010000307.1 coordinate 5,805,855, forward strand.
TGTTATGTTGACAACTAAACTTGTGCGGTACTACATCAGCTTTAATTTTTGCTCTACTTCGCATTGTAGTATAGTAAATATAATTCTCCATGTCGTCTTTCAGCTAAAAATATACACCAAATTATGAGAATTATTTAAATGACATAACAACGGAAGAACCACCAATATATACACTTATAAAGTTTCAATTTCGTATAATACATAGCCTAGCGCGTAATTAAAATATAAAATACTAAATTAAACCGAAACCATTCAATAACCGTGTACAAATTTATTATTTAATCGTTTTAAATTATTCATAGAAATTTTTTTGATGCTATGATTTTTAAAAGTTATGATTCTGGAGTTTAGTTAAAAAATTTTATTATCGAATTCTATTTATTCAATTTATACGTTTATATAAATAATTATTAATCACTATACTATTATAAAAGCACGATAACCTTTAAGATTTGACATTTTTGATATATTTATCAATATAATGACGATAATAACAAGATTTAATCGATTAAAAGCCAAAACACTGTATCAGCTGTATGCTACGATGAGTAAAAGTAAACATTGTGACGTCTTACTAACTCTGGTTTGTTCGGGACCTTTCGGCGTGTTCCCGGTACTGGGTTCAAAGATTAGAGCGAAAAAAAACTAAAAATAGTTTTGTTATAAAACGTTATCTTTCCATTTATTACAAAAAAATTTTTTTTGAAAAACCCAATTAAGTTAGTATGTAGATACAAGTACCATCGGCCCAAATGCTGATACCTATAGGACATATTATTTAGCTCTTGTTCTTGTGGTTAATTCATGTTTTCGAGGCCACTAAGAACTTGGAGTCAACACAAATAGAAGAGCAATAGATTTTGTTGATTATTTCTCTTTTTGGATTTTGAGAAAAGCAGGCTTTTTAAAAAAAGACTTCATTAAAACTTTCTTGTTTCGTTCTTCTCTGGAACATTCTCTAATAAAGTTCTTTGCACCTCGTATTGCTGCTAGGATACTAATAAATCTGCTAAGGATCATTCATCCCTCATCTTATACGTTTATGAGGGGATCTGTCTTGCAATCAAAATCAATCTTAAGGTTTGTTTTGTAGTAAAGAATATACTGTAAAAATTTTAGTTTCATATTTCAAATCCATCAAAAGTTAAAGAATGAAAACAAAAACCATGAACAAGCGAGTTTAGAGTCCAGTGAAGAAAATAATAAGCTTCCATCACAGCTCTCACTTAAAATTAAGATTGTTCTTCAGAGAATCTGAATGGAATGTAATTTATTTATTTACTGCGCAGAAAACCTTATATCTATAGCTTGTGAAAGACCGGATTTCAACAGTTCCAGTTGCTTTTTCTGATGGAATAACTATATCGAATATTTGAATAACATTGATTTCTAGAGTAACACTTTTGGTCGTGTTTTATACCTCAAATCTCCAATAATAAAACATACAAGACTTTGTAGTGGTTATTGTAAAGCCTACTGGAAATTAATTCAACTGTTTACCATACAACAATTAGTGAAAAGAAAACCGATATTTTGCAAGTTTGGTATATTTTGTAGTATTACATACCTTAGCCTGGCTCACAAGTATTGACGTTACAATACAAAACGCCTGACATTTTGAGTAGGTACGTACCTGAAATAAAATAATTAAATTAGTATATAAATCTGGTGTTTGCACAGTTGTGTGTTTTAGTTGATCAGGTAACGTAATGCTTTTTGTTCTATACCCTTCTATTTGAAGGAAATTGTATATCAAATTCTCATTTTAATTTTGCTCATTAAGCGGAATCTTTAAAAAAATTAGATGCATGCGAGCACTTTTTAGAAAACAATTGTTATATGAGATTCTGGTTCTGTAGCAATCTGATGATGCTGCATTCTGGACCAAAATGGAGGATCAATTTGAATAAAAACCTTTGTGGAATACTCGGATCACCGTTAGAGCGCGCTTGTGTTTTAAGGCGTTTTTTTCATCGCAATAAGGTATTTATTTTGTGCACTACTGGCGGATCACACTTGCGTTTTACTGTATTTATCGAATAAAAGGCGTTTTTCATCATTAGGTTTAAAACGAAGCGTAACCACCGGTGGGTCACATTTGTCATGTACAATGTTTTAAGGCGTATTTTTTTCGTAAAAAAACCACACGCGTGACACCCTTATGCACTATTAAAATGACTAGCGCATGTTTGCCTACATGTTTGTGTGCATGTTACGTGTTTATGTTCGCTTTCTGCACGTTTTAATCGCTTATATCGCTTTTTCGACTTGACTGTTTGAATTGTTTCTTATAACACGCTTTCTTCATTGGTATGTTTTCTTGCTTGTTTCTTAAGTTTGGGGTGTTTCGGGTCTTTGTTCACAGCGGCATAGCTGCCAATTTTGGGCCCTGGGTCAAGTAAAATCAGATCCCTTCATTCACAGAAAGCAAAATACTTTTTAATAGTTTGTTGAAAGTGCACCATACACTTACCTAAACTGACCAAGTAATCACAAATTTAATAATACCTTGCTTAGTAACCATTTCCATAACCACAGTTAATTATTTAATGCATTTTGGAATAAGGTATGCAATTTAATAAGTATATTTTCGATACAAATGCATAACTATGAACATTGAACAGAAATAATCAACTTCACACAAAAAGATACATTTAGAATTATTTTTTCGCACTTCTTTTGTCGTTAATAACTTTATCCAGATCAAATTGACACGGTTTTGTCCTCTCAATTGATATGGTGGCCAAATAGTTAAATCGACGTTACAACAGTGGACTGGATGCTGTGGTGTGAATCAAAATTAATTCAAAAACTTCCCGAATAGAGAATAGTATATTAAAACACAAGTTACAGAAGGCCTTCATTCCAGCACGAGTCGAAAATTCGTACAGGGGCCGCGTAGCAGCGAGTGTAGGAATCGACGAGTGATGGAAAGGCCTTCTGCAACGTGTGATTTATACTAATTTCAATATTTCATCTATTTTTATAGTTTTCCATTAAATAATGTGCACGATTTACATTGAAAAGAGGCCCCCGTGAATGTCTGTGATAGGAGATACAGCATTTAACTTATTATTCTTGTTATGCATAAAAATATCTCTAAATATATTTTCTTGAACAACTTGAAGAATTCTAATGCGTTTTTGAGGTTTTTAGAGTCTATTTGTATTTATTTAAGCCGCCAATGTGGATACGAGCTGTTATAGGAAACATATCTTAATAAAATTTTTGAAATTAAAAAACAATGTGAATTAAAATAATAAATGTTTATAATTTTCAAAACGGCACGTTTTATGTATTATAATACTTACACTATTTGGGACAACATTTTCTATCAGCAACATCATTTACTTCATTGAGAATATTATCTTGTGGATAACTAATTTTCTGTTGGTGTCTAGCATAGCCTAAAAACCAAAGCACACTAGCTACGCAACAACAGGTACCAACCGTTCAAGCTCCAGAACGGCACGTGCAATAATATCCAGATATTTGGACATTCGGATCATATGTTATGGCCAGCTGGTACTTAGTAGTATTACGATGGCGTGAGTTCACTCTTATTCTTGAAAAATTTTGGATATTTAAGCGTGCATCTATTTCAAAGATTAAATCCCCAAATTCTTGCGACTTATCGTGAACATAGGATGAAGCCATAGTAATTTGAAATGTTCCAAAAGTAAGGTTTCCGCAACTTCCTCATGTTCCATTGCTTGCCAGTTATCATGACGTCTGAATAATCCTTCATTTCCTACTCTTTGCTGCAAATAATTTGGCTGTCGAGCTCTTTCCAGCATTTGCTGTGCCTGCTCGGGAGTATGGTTTTCACACTGAATTGTCGGGTGGTATCTGTTTATGAGTGCAACTTTTAAAAATTGGCCTAAACGGAGCACCAGCCTGTTCGGAAATGTATTTTAAATAGTTTAGAAATGTTTTTTGTGTGGCCGTTACGGGTTACCAGTCTGCACTTATTTGCTTCTTCAACAGGTAATTGGTGTCTACGTCCTAGGTTTGCAGGCATTTCAATGTGAATGTGAATACCTCTCAAAAAATCTTCAGCATCTCTGTAACCTCGATTTAAAACAAAAATATCTCCTTCTACAAACCAATCTCTTATTTCAGCACCATCTTGGTTGAACTCGTATAATAGGGTAGCTGCGTCGTTGTTGCGACTGTCTGAAAAGTATGGACCATGTATGGCCAAAATATATCCATCAGGAGCACATAATATTGTAGGTGTCAGAAGGTGATATTATTTGTGTACAGAAAATCATCGCCGAAGTACTTGAAAGTTGCGACTTTTTCAATTTTGATATATGTAGCATCTATCTCACATATAGCCTCGCGATTTTGTGGTTTTCGTTATATAAAATATTATGAAATTCGCTTACATGATTATTTATATATTGTTCTCTTTCTAGATGCCTATATTCCAAATTGATCGATACAATATTGATATCTAAAGATAGTAATACCTTTACAATTGTAAGACTTACTAACTGCCTGGAAGAATACCCAAACATAGACATTAAAAATATATCAGAAAGTCTCTGACGAAGTTTGCACATAAATAAAATCAAATCTTTTTTATCAATTTTTCTAATACAACCGTTATGTTGCACTGGATGGCAGTGTTCATATAGATCTTGAAAGTGTACTTTAGTTAAAGAAGTTCATGCCACAAATTCTTCATGTGAGAATTTTTCTTCGGTTTCTATCCAAGATGGATTGCACTTTTCTCTTAAACACCCCAAAAACTTCATAAGTTCTGCACCTTTCAGACATAATGGTCGTTCTATTGTCTGTAAATCGTTTATAAGAGGTTGAAGTAAATGCCCTCTTGAATGCAAATGTCCATTACATACTTTTGAGTGAGGCGGAACAAAAATACCCGATTTAATAAAAATATTAATTCGCAGCTTAATTGTCACGTGATAAATTTCTTCTTCATTAAAACATATGAAACAATATCTTCCGCTATTTCTAAAAAGTTCCTTTAAAACCGTTGGGTCGCCATCAGCCTGGTGTGCTTGGATCTCTTGTATAACACTGTTATTACAATTTAGGCAAAGCCTCGATTGATTGTTGACTTCTTCTTCAGGGCGCTGCAGGTCCACACGACGACGTTTTGATATTTCAATTTTTTCCTCCTCGTTCAATCTAACATATTCACCCGAAAAGGGTCATTACATATATAGGAACGAAGTCGAAAAGCCATATTTGAAACTAACAGATCAACGTGAACGTTAAAAAGTCAAATTAAGTTTGTTTAAACAGTTGCATTGACATGACAACCGTAAATATTGAAATCAATGCCTACTTTTGATTTATATAAAATCCAATATTATTAAATGTATAAATACTAATGGCTTTAACTAATATTTGAATAACAAGCAATTTTAAGTAGCTAAATAAAAACTTATTAAATAAGAAATAATCTATATATGTATAATGATTTTCGGCCCACATTTTACATTAATAATACAATTTCTTGTGCTCTCGTTTTGAAAGGTAAGTATAAGTTTAAATCTATGTATTTTTTGACGGGCTATATTTGCTAAAACAGATCCCCTTTATATTTCAATATTGTTTTGTGTAGTTTAAATTCACGGGGGTATATTTTCAATATAAATCGTGCCTCGTGCCAGGCTTATGGCGATCAAAAAGTTTTAGAGATACTTTATAAAAATAGCAGAAGGCATTGTTTTATACGCTCTAATGAAGATGAAATTCACCACGTGAAGTTAAGCTCCAATTTAAAATATTTTTATTAGGCCATATTGAAAAGTATACACATTTCGGATTTAAGAGAGAATTTACTTTAACCAACAGGCAATAAACTTATGAATTTCGTATTTTTAGGGTGTTTAAGAAAAGTGTACAATCGATCTTGGACAGAAACTGGAAACAGTTTAAGTATAGAAAATACATAAAAAGTTAAACAAAAATTTTAATCACTAAACTTACAGTAGATTTATATTAGGACAAACACCCTTTATACTAGCTTTTAAAAAACTCTTTCTGCGTAAGTACTTATGGTTATCTTGAATGTTCCGTTTTAAAAATTATAAACATTTATCGTTGCAGTTCATATTGTTTTTTTAGTTTTAAAGATTTTATTAAAATATGCAAATATTACAACACCCTGTATAATAATATTTGAGCATATTAAGATTGGTGGCTAAAATAACTTCAAATAGACCCCAAAAACTTTAAAAACGGATTAGAATTGTTCAAGTTATTCAATAAAATCTACGTAGAGGTCTTTCTAATGCAGAGCAAGACCTACGTACTTTACAACAGGCTGTATCTCCTATCACAGACATGCGATCCACTTTATATTTCAATATTTATTTATAATGATGATACTTTTAAAATATTCAAATTTGGTTGAAGTTCACTGGGGGCTATATTCAATGTAAACCGTACGTCATTATTTCTCAAGAATTCATCTGGGGGATTTTTGTTACTTTTTTGAGGTTGGCATCTCTGACAACAAACGTCAACTTTGAAATTTTAAATAAGTTTTGAATTTAAATTTATTATAACATTCTTAAAAATGTCTGACTAAGAAGTGCTAGAGTCACTAACACCACCAGAACTACGGAAAATGGCCGAAAATACAGTTAAAATTATATAATTAAAAATTATTAATTTTATTAAACACATAAATAAAAAGTTTACCTCGAGTAGGATTTGAACCTACGACCTGTACTTTGCTAGAGTACTGCGCTAACCAACTACGCCATCAAGGTTCAAGCCCCAATCGATGTAAATTTTGTCTTTATGTAAGTTAAAATTATAGTATCCTTAAAACCTAAGGCGATCTGCGAAAAAGAGTATGTGAAATTCTGTTGTAGCTCCTGTAATAGTATTTTTTACAAGTGCATTTGGGGAAACGAGTATTGTTATTGAGAATCATTCCGCATTTTACTGTCAATAACAAATGTATATGGTACAAATTACAGCTTCTTCAATCATGTCGGCTGCATTGTCGCGTTAGCATTGTATAAAAGAAAAGACAGAGTACACTAATTGAGATACCGTGTTTAACTGCTCACTTCCCGCTGAAAAATGAGAAGTAATATATAATAAAACAGTGTAGTAAAGGTGTCAATATGACCCAATCGCGTTCTTCTAATGTGCATAATTCATCCGTTTATTTAAATATTTCGTTGCCACTGCATGACTTTTACCTCATTACTCTAATAACGGTATACCTAGATGATATCAGAATGTTATAATTAGTTTTTTTAATGCATTTGTTACACTCACTGTGTTTGTGTCTATATGATCCGGTGATTTGTGTGGTTCAAATTAGAAGAACGAGAAGCAGGTTATTATCATAGACGAATGTATTGTATTAGTTTTATGTTTATAAGTGTACATAACTTACATAATATTACCACAGTATTGCCCAATATTGCGCATATTGCATGCGTTATTTGCGTACCGATAAACAAGTTTAGTCCTGTTGAGACTTATCTGTCACTCCGCGTATAAATACAGCCAGTGAGCATGTGTGTGTTAGTTTCGTAGTAAATATCAAACTATATTCTAATAAGAAATACCTAACAATTGAAATTTATTATTGAAAATGTGTAGTCAGGAAGTGCTTACGGATAGTGAACTTGAGAAACCTTTGTGTGTTTCTGACAGTGATTCTAATTCTCTTTCTGAAGAAGACCATTTGTCCGAAACTGAAATATATAATAGCGAATCGGATGATGAAGTGGAAGCTACGATTTCAGATGTAGCTGATACGGATAATCACGTAACTTCAAAATATGGCAATATAGTGTGGAATGAAAAGACACATCGATTGGCAAAGTTATTAGCAGCAAATATTTGCGTTGGTTTCTGATCCAACAAGGTATGCTATATCGCTAATAATTGGTATAAAATCCGCGTACTTCATATATCTCACACCTAAAATTGTAAACCTAATTTTGAAAATGTCAAATTTAGAAGGCAAAAGACTTTGTAGCGACAAGTTTCAAGAACTAACATTAGTTGAACTAGAAGCATATTTTGGCCTACTAATTCTAGCTGGAGGGTATAAATCTCATGGAGAGGCAATAGCCAGTCTGTGGGATGGAAATGTAGGTCGTGCAATATTCAGACCAACGATTTCCCTACAAAGGTTTCATGTAATTTCACGAATAATTCGCTTTGACGATAAAAAACTCGACCACAACGATACCAAATTGATAAATCAGCTCCCATACGGGACTGGTGGGATGAATGGGTTGCAATTCTACCTAAGCTCTATAATGTTCACGAAAATGTAACAGTAGATGAGCAACTGGTACCTGTTAGAGGCCGTTGGCCTTTTATGTAATACAGCGCAAATAAACCTGCTAAATACGGAGGCAAAATTTGGACTTTATGCGATTATGTAACTGCTTATGCATATAGCATGCAAGTTTACCACAAGAAAAAGAAGGTGAATATCCGGAGAGAGGTCAAGGTAAAAGAGTTGTGCTAGATCTTACTTATGGTCTAAAAGGTCACAAAGTAACGTGTGATGATTTTTTCACCTCGTGCGATCTGGGGCAGATGCTATTATTGAAAATAAAAATAACCATGCTTCGCAATATTCGCACAAATAAGCCTGAGTTTGCCAGCCGCATTGGTCTGCAACAAAAAAGAAGGTCTTTCTTCAAAATTTCACGTTACCAAGGACAGGTCGATAGTTTCCTCATGTGTACCGTGCACCACGATAACTTAGTGCTTAACCAAGATCATAAAACGCCGTTTATGATTTTAGATTATAACAAAACTAAAGGTGCTGTAGGCACGTTCGACAAGTTAGTAATAATACGCACATGGAGACGACAAACTAAAAGATGGCCAAGGACTATCTTTTACAATATCATGGACGTTTCAGCTTAAAACGTTCATGTATATTACTACTGTCAAGACTGTAACAAATAAATGTGTATTCCTAACTACTATGTTTTTCAGATGTTCTTCACATAACGTTTATAATAATGTGTAATAAAAATAAAATAACGTTATAAAATGTAATAAACAATAAATACCACATTTTATTTCTCATTATTATTTACTGTTATATCAATTTAACGACAATAAAACGACAACTATAGTCTCCCGGGTCATGATGACTCGAACACAATAAGTGAAATCAAAATGTTAACACAATGTTAATGTGGTTGAAATGGTTCTTATTTTACTAGAAAATTGGATTGTTGTTGTTAAATTTAGGGATCGTTGAGTAATTTGGCGTAAAACATATTAGATTAATTATGAGATGTTTAGAATTTACTTGAAACAAAGTAAATAATTCACGTAGTAAGAAAATTCATTTTTATGAGTATAAATGGTACTTTATATATAAGATTATGTAGGGATGTTTAATTAGCATTGAGTTGGACCAATGATATATAATTATTAATAAAAATGTAAAAATAATGATAAATCGCAACATATTGCAAGTGAGTATGGTGTACGTTTGGTATCGTAATGAAATAAATCAATTTCCTTATTAGTTAGTAAGTTTATTTAAGTATAATTTTCCTTAAGACATGAGTTATAGGTTTTAGATAACAAACGTAATGTTAGATGTAGTGTGGGACAGATATCAATGTCACATGTAGGGTGTACGCAGGCAGGTTTTCGTGTTAGTGAAAAAACGGAATATAAGTGCTAAAACTGAATGGAAAACAGAATGAATACATTGGTTATTAACAATGAAACATAAATAGTACAGCAGTTCTGAAGTTATTGTGCATAATTAACATTTAGAGACTTAAAATTAGTGACAATTAACAATTCTATTCAAGTCTTATTAAAACTTATGGATGTCCAGAAGAGTAAAAATAAATTATAATAAGTCATAAACAATAAGAATTTACCCTTTCACAAACATTTAAAGTGCCAAATATGTAAAATCTAACTTTAAAAATTGTATGTCATTTCTTCCTATACAAAACTTATATAAAAATGTTATAAAATGGGACAAATTGGCCAAAATAAATTATAAGAGGTAAAAATAATAAAGTAACCTCAATTTCGAGTCACAGAACATTATATTAGTGACAATTTTACCAAAATTAGTTTTTAAGGGTGTATAAAAATTTCAGATAATTTTCCTCGCAAATTGGTTTTAGACATATAAAGGATGTGTATGTACATGTAGTAGGATCCCATATTCATGTGGAAATCAATTCCAGGCCTGTAAAGCATAAAAAATTAGTAATAATTAAGAAATCAATGTAAAAAATCAACATGTTTAATAAGTTGAGTAAATAGGTCGTGTTTGGACTTATTTTATAGGAAAAATTATGGAGATTTCAAAAATGTTTATAGATTTAAGATGGATTAAGAGGTATAGAAGTTATAAGCTTTTTAAGTTAAATTTAAAATTGTGAAAATTATTAGCCAATCAGATTTAAGATAAAATACGATGTAGTTGTTGATAACAATTGATAATTTTGGTTTCTAAGCAGTTTCATATAAATAGACGTGCTTTGAAAACAATTTTTCTCTTCCTATTCTAAAAGTTTGTGGGCCAGCACTTTGAGTATACAAGATGTTGCCATTTAAAATAAAAATAAAGCCGCTTCGATAAAATTCAAGTGCGATCTTAAGTTCGGTAGTTTTTTTTAAACAAGTGATGTTCAATTGTCGGTAAAACAAGTAAGGTTAGTTTACCTAAATAGAATTCGATGGTTATCGACAGGTAGGATTAAAATTATTTCCGAAGTTCGATCGTGTACAAGTTGTTTTTCTTTTGTTATTATTTTGTTACTTGTTTTTCGTTTTTCCATTAATATAAAAGTATTATCGGAAGTGTGTTTAATTTAAAAATTAACCTCAATCACATGGTGCATTTCAAAATTTATTTTGATAAAAATTTTAATAAATTGTGGTGATCCTAAAAATAAAGAGTCAACGTATGAGAAGAAACTATAGTAACTTACTGGAAGGAATTAGAGTCATCATAGAAGGAGACTTGGATGTTTATGGAGCTGTTTTTCAACGGTCAACTCCTGCTTCAACAAGAAAAAGAGGCCATATTTATATGAGTGTACCAATTTGTATAAGTAACCATTGACGTTGATATCATATTTGTGTGTTAATTATGTCCATATTTTGTAATAAGCTTAATGTGCGACAACGCATAACAATGTCCAAAGGGAACATTAATTGAGCTATATAAAGTAAATGGTTTATAATTTATTTAAAGTTAGTTGTAAATATACTTACTTGTTGATGTTGTGTTTTTCAGTATTCGTTATTGAAAGATTAAATGAAAGCGTATTCTTAGCGCATGCTCAGAGTATACATTTTGAGATTTATTTTATGTATAGGGAGGTGCACACATATAGTGATGCAATACAAACTATTTCACATTTTAGTATCTTCAAAAGAATTCAATTAAAAAAGAAAAATAAGTTGCTACAACTGAATGAAAATTATTCAGAATGTTTTTAAAATTACTTTTATTCACTTTAATTATAATTATCTTATTTTCCAAATTGGATGCACGCATTAACCACATCAATCATCATAAAATTAAAATTATTTTTCTAAATTTGATCCCTATCCCCTGTGAAGAGTCTTAATGCTCCGACTGTATTTTAAAGCTAGTTAGGTGATATATCAACATAAACAATAATTAATAATATAATATACATTAGTTATAGAAAATATAGCGCAATAAATTTGAGATTTACACCGTTAGTGTTACAAATGCACTTGATATAGCGAAATAATACATACAGATAGTCCACGACCCGAGCTGTCATTACACGTTTATGGCGTATTAATAAAGATATAGTTTTGAAATTTTGGATTGTTATTTATTCGACTACAGCCGATTCAACCGGAAATTTGACATTTTAATGGAACACCTTATATATTTTTGTTTTTGAAATCTCTGATCAATTTTATGTCGACTTTGATAAGCATTCCCTATGCTTTGGTTTAACCCATTTTGAATTATTCCCATTTTTTCAAAAAAAGTTTCTTTGCAATATCGCAATTTATCACATCTGTAAAGATGTTCCAGAAATATTTTACAAAAATAGTTTTTAAATGCTGGACTATTCAAACGAAAGCTCAGTGTTTTCAACATATCAACAGCATGTTCAAAATTGCGCTTCAAAGTGTACAGAAATAAAATTATGAAATCTCGATTTTCTTCGAATTGGAACCCTGTTAACGTTATATATTATTGAATACTTTCTAGAATTTTAGGGTTACCGTATATAGTGTATAATATACCCAAGACCTGGCTTTCACTGAGAAAACCAGCTTTAAAAGTATGTCGTATTTCTCCCACTATTTAATCTAAGTTTATCATGTAAGTTATGACGATATCGTTTGGAATATAAAGTGTTTGCAATGGAATGAAAATTGACATAAAATTGATTAGAGATTTCTGCATTAAAAAATATGCAAGGTGTTCAATTCAAAATAACGAAATTATGGCAAACTTTCAATTGAACCACAAGTTCAATAAAACCGAAAATATTTTAGTGGAATCGCCCAAAATCGACTGAATAAAAATCCATAATTTCAAAACTATATCATTATTAATACGCCATAAACTTTTAACGGGAGCTCGGGTCGTAGACGCCCTGTGTACGCTAAATGTGTTTCACATAAGAGGCGGTTGCACCAAGGTAGTTAAATCAGAATCAGTTTAATCCCGTAATTTAGAAATACAAGCATGTAAACATCTGTCAATTACGTCATTCTGACAAATAATGGTCAATCACATTTCTTAATCTAGAATTTCAAGTATAAAGCGTTATTCTATGAAAAGTTGAAAAACATATATGGGAAGATATAAACATACATGTGAATATAATAAAAGTTAAACACTATTATACTAAACTATCTTATTGTAACTTATAGTCACGAATTTTAACAAACATTCATTGTATTTTGTTTTTTATCTACAAGAAGTACGTCAAAGTGTGAGACTATTATACAATTCACTTTTATGGCATTTTGTAAACCTTTTATGTAAATGCTATTTATACCCTGCTGTCACTTTCATTGCCCAAATTTAGTGCATCTCTCACTGATATTGAAAGCTGGATAAATTAAGGGTTTAAATAACTCTTTTGATAATTTTTATAAAGGAAAAGAACTTTCATATGTTCTTTTTAATAGACAGATGTGTGTAAATATGTTAAAGTATGCAACATTTTGGAGCTTATCTTATAAATTGTTATAAACTAAAAAAACACAAAGACTGTAAAATCTGTAATCACAAATAATAGACATGTTGCATTTTGCTTAATATATTTTAATCGCCCACCCTAAATGATTTGTCCCACAGGAACAACTACTTTTAGCAGAAGTTTCTGATCAAAAGAACTTAAAACAAAGAAGAAACTTAGTTTCGCTCAAGCGAGCACGTGAGTAAACATGAATGCTACTAGTTAATAGAAGAGTTTGTATCAAACACAAAAGTTAGTCTCCGTATAAGTAAACTATGTACAAACCAAATACTTAATATAGGCGCTAGTTTTGCTTTTCTTAGAAGTACCTCTAGTTGAAATTTCATAGAAATACCTTGACATATAAAATATGTGCATGTGCAAAGCTAATGTCTAATATACGCACTATTTTTTTCTTGTAATTGAAAAACCAGTGGTTATAATTTCATACAAACAACCCAACAAATAAAAAGCGCGGTATACGTGTGTACAACCATAACATAAAATAACCAGTTACGCCATTCCTTTGCGGGGTAGGCAAAACAATCTCTGCCTCTTGTTTATTTTCATTTGCAATCTTTCTCCATGATTTCCTATCCCTGCATATCTCTTTTGCTTCCGCAAGATTCATACATTATCCATGACATGCCCTTTTATATTTAAAACTCCTTGACTCTCTTTCTTTTTTATCATACATTCTACCACATTCAGCCATGTTTTACGCGGCCTATCAAGCCCGGCCTTACCTCTAACTTCATCAACATATCTGTTTTGTTAATCTGGCGTTGTTCATTCTTTCGCTGTGACCAAATAAAAGTAGTGTACTACTTTTATACCTATCAATCATCATCTGTTCTTCGCCATACTTCTTCATACAGTACTGACGAAACAAACGCCACTACAGATTTCTCGTTTCACAGCTACGCTCATGCTTCGGTTTTTCATTATCGACTACATACTTCCAATCACTTTCCTTCCAGCATTGACCCGGCGTCCAATCTCGCCCTCCATTGAACCATCTGCTGTGAACACTCTACCCAGGTATACCAACTCGTCCACTTGTTCCACAGAGTAAATACTCTACCCTCCTTTCCATCTTCCCTATTGAACACCTCAATCTTGGTTTTGTTCACTTATAAGCCCATGTTCTCACAGACTATATCAAACTTCCTCAGAACAGTTTGTAGCTCATCCGTATTCTCGCTCAATAAGACTGCCATCTGCATACACCAGAACTCGTACGTTTACGTCACCAACCGTTATACCATTTGTGTCGGTACATGTGTACCCAGCACATTTATCCATGTATACTTTGAACAACCACGATGACATCACACAGCCTTGTCGCACTACTTGCTCTATATTAAAGTATTCAATATTTCGCACAGCTTCTCCGTAATCACTCAGTTATATGCTTCTTCCAGTTTTACAAACGCACAGTACAGCTTCTTTTTTACACTTAAACACTTTTCAACCATCTGATCAACACGCTACATATCCCAAATCTTAGCTTAGGTAGTTTCGCGTCCTCTATCAATCAGCACTCTTACAAGTACGTTACCAGGTATACCCAGCAGACTTATTCCTCTGCAGTTCTTGCATTGACACTTTTTCACACTTCCGTTGAATAATTTACACAATCTTCACATAAGCTTTCCACCTCCATATCTTAGAACTTTACCACGCTTACTCTTTTGCCGTTTTTCAACCTTCCTACTGTTTTCTCTGTCCTATTTAACGCAATATTCTCCTCAGTTTCATTCTTCATTCATTCTTCTACATCCTCTTTATTAAAGTCTTCAATCTTATTTTCCTCGCTACTATACAGCTTTATGAAATATTCTTTCCAGCATTTCCTCACTTCACAATCGTACCATTTCGCTGCTCCTATTCAGCACTCCTGCAGTATTCGGTTGTGGGACACATTTTGTATTTTTGTATTTGTCTCAGTCTCGCTTTTTACAGTAATCATTGCCATGTACGCGTCTTTTTTCTTACATACTGCATTTTTTGCCGATTCTTTCCACCAAGCACATTTTTTCTGTCTACCTACAGTCGTTCTTCCACATATCTGCACTTATCTTTTATTTGTTCGTTTCACACTACTTCATTCACATTCAACTCTTTACTGACAGTATCTGCGTATTTCATTCTCGCACTATTATCTACCAGTTTAATTAAACTAATTCTGGACGTTTGCACTACTTTTCATTTCCTTCTCTAGATCCACTTTTGCCCTAAACACACTCTCCATACAACCAAAAAGTGGTCCATTCCGTGTATTACTTTTGTATCTCACCAGCTGTCTATGTCTTACATCATACACTATCAAGTCAATCCTACTTTTAGATTCACCTCCTTGTCATGTACATATTAGATACAAATAGGTTTCTCTCCACACAGGTGTTCACCATTCTCATTGACTCTTTGGTCTCCGAACTTTCCCAGGATGCGTTCAGTATGTTCTCTCTGTACATCCACCCATCCATTCATATCTCACAATATCACCACTTTGTCGTTTGACTTACATATGTTCAACATGTTCTCTACATCGTTCCAGAAGTTCTCACACTTTCAGTCTCTTCCTCCATCTCCACAACATCCTTTCTTTTGCGCTTTGTCTCCGATGCACACAGAATAGGAAGCTGCCTCTCATTCATTACATTCGTAATTTCAAATCCTTTACCATGCATACCTCTAACACTTCACGTACAAACTCGCTATTCATTCCTTACACTGTCGTCATCAATGGAGCTTAGCCCATGAGAAAATTAATAACAGGCCACTATTCATCCTTAAAGAAGGAGAAGTAGCAAAAGAAGCAAAAATTGGCGCAAAAGATTCTCTTGTCCCTTCCCTCCAATAATTCACCTCATTTGTTCAGATAATGCTGACTATATTGTACCATCTTAAATCAGAAATGATTCATTAATCGTAAATAATTATGTTAATTAATTCAGTCCGAAATCGTCATAATTATTATTAAAACAATTCTTATCAGTAGTTTCTGAGATTAACATATAGCTGTTTTCAGCACTCTACCCCCAGTAGATCGATAATAGTCAACCACTACATGTGTATTATACACAAATTTGGAGATAAGTAGCTCAACTCAACCAATTTGAAACTTTTGGTAGTCTTACCAAAGCTCGTTAGATGATGTACAACCGTCATTTAGTCAATTTTAAGCATTTTCATTTGACTAAAGTAAAAAAGAAAATCTATTGGTAAAAATGAGCAATTTTTCACGTTTTTTCATATTTTACAAATAGGTATTCGATCAACGCAAGATTTTAGGCTTAATAAAATAGATTATTTTCACTCCATGCTGTTTTCAAACAAAACTAAGAAATTATTATTAATTTTATTAAATACATAAATAAAAAGTTCACCTCGAGTAGGATTTGAACCTACGACCTGTACTTTGCTAGAGTACCGCGCTAACCAACTGCGCCATCAAGGTTCAAGCCCCAATCGATGTAAATTTTGTCTTTATGTATGTAGAACGGATGTCGATTCTCATATCTACTTTGAACTTATTCGTTCATAACAAAAACCTTATAATAAAACTAAGAAATGTCCCAAAATTGTACCCTATTTTCAACACTATACTTTAAGGTGCTAGAGAATAAACCCCAAACAAATTTCTTCAGTTTGTGATGTATTCTGAAATGATTTAACCAATTTCCACCTTTTTCTAATTCTGCCCCATAGGATGCTAATTTAACTGACCTATATATTCGTGTGGATGCTTCATTTAAGCGCAAGAGTTGAATTATGTTTCGGGAATGAATTTATGCGTAAAGAGAGCTTCATGTGTGCTTAACGTGGTGTATTTAAAACCTAATTGTTGGCGAAAAATAATGTATTACTGGTACTTTATTTGCCCGTCTGTCGATCTGGATCCATTCGGTGGTTTTCAGCTACTCCTCAGGGAATGTCCTATAGTGCAAACACTTTGTACAATATCTTGTCTATACCTCAAATGTGTACCAGATACCCTGTATACCTTTATATTGACGAAAAACGTAAATAAATTTGACACGCGACACCCACACAAACGTTGTGCATTATGTTTCTTAGGGTGCTCAATAATACAGTCGCATTTTAGCTTGAGGCATTATATGCACTTTGGAATTTTGCATCTATATGCTGTTCTATGCTGTCGAAATGGTCTTGGGAAATTGTCCTACAGAGTTGAAACTCTTTTTGCAAAAGATTTACACCTTGCATTTGTGATGGGTATCCTTCAAAATTTTCTATCGGTAAGGCCTCCTTATTAAATAAATTCCTGATGGGGTACGTTAGTAACTTCTTCATATGCGGGGGTTATAGCGTTAGGTCTTAGCACCCTAACATATGTAAAAATAAAGAGCTAAGAGAAGAATGTGTAGTATGAAAAACAAGAAAATAGATAGGATACGGGGGAGCCCAGTTTTAAAGCTCAACCAACAATACAAGCAAGCAAACGAACTGGATGTGAAACACAGAAGAAGAAGTATGACTCTAAAGATAGGAACGTGGAACATACAAGGTCTAGCAACAATGAAAAGAGAAGTAATAATAGAAATGAAAAAGATTAGTCCAAATATGCCGATATTGACAATCAAAGAAAAAGGACACAGATCAAGCAATATATGGAAATTATATCCATATATGGATAGGTAGAAAACAGCGAACGAGCAAAGAGCGGAGTTTCAATAATGATTAAAAAGAAACTGAGAAATAAAATACTTGAATGGGAAGAAGTAAATGCGCTACTATTAAAAATAAAAATGAAAATAAAAGGACAGGTTATGACACTCATGTGTGTATATGCCATAAACAATGACGCACGAGTAGATGAGAAAAAGAATTTTTTAACATCCTTGATGAACAAACAGAAAGTGTGAGTAAACAAAATAAACTAATAGTAATGGGAGACTTGAATAGCAGGGTTGGATGAAAAATAAATGATACAATAGTGGGAAGATATGGAGAAGAGGTAGTGAATCAAAATGGGATAAGACTACTCTCCCTATGTGGAGTACGTAGGTTGGCAATAGCCAATACCTTTTTCGAACCCAAGGACATTCATAAATACACTTGGATTCATCCACCAAGGAGACTCAAATCAATTATTGACTTAATAATGGTTAGACAAGACCGGAAGATGAAAATCTAGGATGTAAAGGTATGTAGACAGCCGGAGTGCGGATCAGATCATAGGATGGTAATAGGAAAATTTGTTTACGTAGTAAATACAACAACGAAACAACGACAGGAAAATGCAGAAGATAATCTGGAAGAACTGCAAGATCCAATATACAAAATAGGCAAATAAGGCAATAAAGTGTAAGGAAACTATACAAAATAGACTGGAAACCCAATTGAAAATAAAAATAGCGGATGAAAGAAGCCCAAATGAAATCTACGAACATAAAAAAACGAGTACCCACAAGGCGGCAAACGAAACTTTAGGAATAGAACGAAGAAAGATAAAAAGAAACGATACCTTTAGCATAGAACTAGAGGAAACAATAAGGTACAAAAAGGAATGCTATAAGGATTGGCTTAGTAGTAAAATCCATTCAACAAAACAGATATATGTCGAAAGTAGACGATCAAGTAAAAAAAGAAAAAATGAGCAGTGGGACAGTGTGTGCAGGAATATAAGTAACACAATAAACTTCAATCTATCAAAAGAAGCATGGCCTAAGGCAAGACACAAAAAACAAAAGGCACATAAGATTAATAACACCACATAAATGGAAAGAACACTACGAAGATCTATTGCAAAAAAAAAAAAAACATATAACAGAGCAAAGGGACACAGAAGGAAACAGAAATTATGCACAAGAGAAAGAAATAAAGAGAACGGATGTAGAAAAAGCACTCAATGTAAAAACAATAAATCGACAACACCAGAATATATTAGGGTAGAGTTAATAAATAGGGAGGAAGAAAATTAATAACAATGACAACCAAGTTATTTCAAAAGATAGAAGAAGATGGAACCATACATACAGAATGGAGAAAGTCATATACAGTATAAAAAGGGAATAAAAAAATGTGCCCAAACTATAAAGGAATAAGTATATTGCCATCGATGGTGAGATTGCTTGGACGAGTAGTAAAATCAAAGATGGAAGAAGATATGGAAGAATATAGTGAAGAACAAAGTGTATTCAGACCCCAAAGAGCATTCATAGATAATGTGCACTGTGTCAGACAAGTGATCGAAAAGAATAAAGCAAAAAAAAAATATTGACACCCATCTAACTTTAGTGGGCCTCGAAAAAGTATATGACAGTGTCCCAATGTGTAAGATGTAGAATACGATGGTGGGCATTAGAGAAAAGTGGATCAACATGGCTAAAATGTATCAAAGTAGGGAAGCACAAACTACATTGAAAAACAGAATAAGAACTAAAATAGAAGTAACTAAAGCCCTGATGCAGGGTTGCACACTGTTACCTACGGTATTCAACACTTATGTCGAACAAGCCCTTATACAATTGTATGCGAAATTTAGAGAAATGGGATTATAGATAAGAGGCAAAACACTACACACATTAATTTTCGCGGAATATCAGCCCATCACAGCCCAAGACAAGGAAGACATGTCATACACGGTGAGGAAGCTGAAGGAGGAATATGGCAAGTGGTACCTTACCATAAATTTCAATAAAACGGCATACATGTGCACTGAGGAAAAGAAACAGGACAACATAGAAGGAGAAACGATAAAGACTTGTGGGGAACTCAAGTACTTAGGTTTAGTCATAACCAATAAAGTCAAAATTGAAACGGGTGTAGAAGACAAAATTATAAAAGGAAAAAAAACAACAAAAGCTCTACATGAATTATCTCACAAAAAGACGAAGAGGAGAATATTCAGTATTATAGTGGAGAATAGTGGCCCATGACAAGTAAGATACGAGACAAACTGAGAACAGTGGAATTGGGTTTCATGCGACGAAGCTTGCAGTGGACACACAGAGGCAGCAAACGAACAGAAGTGGAAATGAAAATCACAAGATGACTGGAAAATAAGACTTTAAGATGATAGTATGTCCACGTTCACAGAATGAATGATGGCCCAAAGCAATCATGAACTGGTCACCTAAAGGAAAAAGGAGAATAGGTAGACCAGAAGGAAATAGAAAACATGTGTCCAGAACATTATGGAAGAGAAGGGACTAAACGCGGGAGATTGAGAGGATAGAGAATATTGGAGGTTGGGAACGGCAAACCTGGGAAGGGAAAAAATCCAAGCGAGAGAGAGAGAGAGAGAACTTGTCTTAGTGTCAGAATAAATAAACCCATTTAGAGTATCCTCTGAAAAATGTACACTGGGACACCAGTCCGTATACACATAGTACATGTTTGATATGGTTTTATTTCATTTACCAGTGGTATTGAAGCATTACCTTTGTGTCTCTGAACAGTTCGTTCATCACACAGGATCAAGTCAATCATACTTTTAGATTCACCTCTTTGCCATGTATACATACGCAAATTTTTATGTTTAAACCACATATTATAACCATCAGTGTTGGTTATAATAATAATGAATAATAATACGAGATGTAAACGGGTAACTTATGCTGGGTTCGTGCCAATAAGCCTATCGGGAGTGTATCTCAATTTTAATAATAATGGAAAATCAGTAAATTTTATCACTTTACATTTATTTAATGAAATTTGTTAACTACTGTAACACTCATGCTATCCAAATAATTATGGTAATTTTACAATTAAGGGTGCACAAGAAGAAATGAATATACGATCGTATAATCCCACATTTTTTCACCGGCTTTCTATTTTCTTTTACTATGACAGATTAAATGGTACAGATCGTTAGTTTATTATAAATTTATAAATAACAAGTTGAACTTAAATATTACTTGTAATTTTAAAGTGGAAAGTATGTAAAATGATAACTCAAAACTAAGCACAGTTATCAAAAAAGCTATAAATTAAATTGAAAGTCAAACAAAACATAAAATCTCTTTGATACTGTTTGTAACTAAATTAACAAATATTTTGATTTGCGGAATAAAATGGAGAAACACTTATCTGTAGCAGGTTCCGGTCCCAGGTGTTATCCGACATTAACTATGAAAATTCCCAAGTATATTATCTAGTTCTTAATATATACTTTGTCATTAATTAAGTAAAATTCGTCGTTAGCATTTCCAATGATAATCCTCTAACTACCAGCATGCTTTTCAGACAAACTTACACGACTATTAGCATGTTTCCCAAGATTCTGGTAGCTTAGAAATTCAATATTTGGTATCAAATAAATCTAAGACGAGAAGTACGGACAAAAGCTAAAGGATTGTAATTAGTTTTGGGTAATTAAAAAATATGTAACTTACGCCTTGTTAAGAAGACCTTTCAATCAAAATGACTTAATTAAAGTTCACCAAACTCTTAATAATCAAATCCGCGATAATGCGAAGTAAACTTTGGTAATCGTAAACTCAACGTTTACTTTTTCAAAAAAATCGTCTTTTTCCAATATTTATTTAGACAACGCTCATTTTTTTTCGTGCCTTCTTTATTGTCATATTTTTTTTTTATATCTATTCTATCGTAAGTTGGCGTATACATGTAAAAAATTTAAAAATTGACAATGGAATTGTGTGGAATTAAATCGTTACAATATTAGATACAAACAGGCTTCTCTCCACACAGATGTGCACCAGGGGTTCACCATTCTCATTGACTCTTTGATTTTCGAACCTTCCTAGAACGCGTTCATTATGTTCTCTCTGTACCCCCACCCATCCATTCATAACTCCCAATATCACCACTCTTTCGTTTGGCTTACATACGTTCAACACGTTCACCATTTCATTCCAGACGTTCTCACACTCCTAGTCTCTTTCTCCATTCAGCGGTGCATAGCATGTAATGAGAAAAATTCTTCAAAATTCCACTTTCATTCTAACCCACATTACCCGGGGATACCAATTAATACTGTTTAACACATCTTTTCGCTCTTTCACTCACGATCACTCCAACTCCTTTTGCGCCATGCACTTCAGTCTCAACTCCTGACCATAGTGCTAGGCAGCCATCCTTCTTCTCCACAGCATCTTTTCCTTTGCGCTTTGTCTCCGATACACACAGAATATCAAGCTTGTCCGTTCACTTTGACGACCAAAACAAAATTTAACAAAATTAAATGAATTAATGTGTAGATTCGTTAAACCAGATGATACAGTTTCTAATCACCTGGTTTTGGCTTAAGTATTTACGTCACTGAATTTGTGTTACTATAATTCAAAAGTAAACGGTTATTGAAATTGTGAATTGTGAAACTGTTTGTGTTTGTGTCTTCTTTTGATTGTATTTGTCAGGTGGATGAATACGCTTTCTTGTGTTTAATTTTTCATAAAAGACCTTTCAGACAATGAGACTAAAGTATATTCACCCGCGATTCATGTCACATTCTGCGTGCTATTTGTATTATATGCGGATTGATGTATACTAAAATATCAACCCACGAATATTAGTCAAATGTATGTTTTCCAGAATATTAATATAATAATAATAGTGTCTGATTTTGGAAATTTGAACCTTGCAAGAGGCAACCCGATTTTATTATTGGATTTCATAAAATTGAATGTGCTGTCAACAGCTGTACCAATACTCTGATTGCTTCACTTATTTTTCTTCTTGTTACCATAATATACGAATTATGTAAGTGAATTGAGTATTATTTCATTACAAAGAATAGAGGTATAATATGTGGCTTCAATCATTTATTATCGCGTATTATTATTTACAGACTACCGAATTTAAAAGATTAGATATTTCGATTACTTTCAAGTCACTGAGTGATATATTTGTTTTATGAAAATTGTTGATTTATGCAACTTTACAGCAACAACGTTCAATTATTTCATTTTGCCTTCTTAATAAAGGTTTAACGCAACAATTGGTGAGAATTGCTCTATTAGCATATTTCCTATTTTGAGCTTTTAAAATAATTTCATTTTAATAGGTAACTTGCGTAAGTTTTAACGTAAGGTAAAAGTAGAGTACATGAGATTGTTGACCGATCATCTGGTTTATTAGCACGGCATCTGATTGTGAACACGTGAAAATATTTTGAAGCTTTGAAGGAAACATCGTACTGGCTGTTAATACACCGATTCACCGGTTTTGCGATAAAAAGGTAAACAAGTCTTTTGTTTGTTTGGAACTTAGCTGTAGACCATTTGCCTAAAAACAAGAAGCGTAGGTTATCCTTCTTTAGCACATATGTTAATATTTAATTAACAGGATAGAGTACTTAGATAAAACTTTTATGCAGCAAATTTAATTCTAGTTGGGGGTTCCTTCAAGTTGCTATTTTTTCATGTACGGCGAGATTCGAATTAATTATTAATGGAGAGATGTAAAGAAATGCATTTTACACTGGGAGCTTTTTGTGTTTATTCTTGCACCCATAAATATGTCAACCTGATATGTTGATTTAGCCATTTGTACTAAGATATTCTATCATGTCTATTATTGTTGGTTCACCATTAGTGACTTTTAGACTAGAAAAATCTAGATTAGGTGCACAATATTGCTTCATAGTGACAAAATTTAAATTATTGAGTCAATTGTTTTTATAATTATTTTGTGAAATTGTAAAAGCTTTAAGAACATTTAGTAGTGGTGATTTTAAAACTAAACAAAGGTCATGGGGTCATTAAATTAAATTTATTTACGTTCAATGTCTTAGGGTTGCATGTAATGTATTCGATATAAATTTACGCTAAGAAGATACTCGGAGTCAAAAACGACGTAAAAGTGGCCTATTATTAATTCAATCCAGTGCTAGTTCCTAAACTTACTATTAAGTGGGACGGATTCAGATAGTCAAAACCTTTTACCGAAATTATACCATTAAAGTCGATAAATAAATATAATCTAATACTAGATTACATTTTTGTAAAAATCCAGGCATTCTCTTCAATGTTACGATGCGAAAATAAAGTATTAAAGTGGTATAATGTCATACAGATTCATGTACCACTACGTACAATACGCTCAATGGTTAAATATAATATAGACTGCACTCCTAACCACCCTACCCTCAAAGGGATTTGTTAAAAACGTTAATTCGTGGTGATGGACGATCAGAATGAATAAACCAGATTTCCTAAGAAAGAGTGTTTAAAAAATCGTTATTCCAGTTAATGGCTGCGATGTTGCAATCGAGGTGATCGTAATTCGGAAGGACACGTCAAAAATGCGGATTTTAAAGCAGGAGACCGTTGCAGGTTAACCGAAAAGTATAAATATTTGTGAGGTTTAACTGGTACCTGGATATTATTTTCAGGTGTACAGAGTTGTCCAAATTGAACACTTTATTATGGAAACACCCTTTATCTTAAGAGACAGAAACAATGGAACTAGGGGTCTGGAGCTCAACTTTAATGAGAAAGGGGGCCTTTCTCGAATTTAGCCGATTTCTTTAATGTCCCATAACTTGCTTATTATTAAAGATAATTGATTTTGGAAAAATCTTTTTTAGAGCCTTCTTACGTAGAATCCACCTCCATAGACAGTTTTCATACAGGGAGTTATATTTTTCATACGGATATTATTTTGGGGTTTTTGAAAGGAGCGTAAAGTTTCCTAAATTTTGATGTACCACTTGTTATATGTATGTTAAATATTATATGCAATATTGCATTTTATACATTAAAATATTTTGCTTGGAGACATGTAGGTTTCCATGTATAACAAAAGACGGCAGCTTGTTTCAAAACGACAATTCCTTTGTTATCTAGAAATTTTTATTAGCTCCAAATATTTTAAAAAACAAGCAAGTATTATAAGTAAAATAACAAGAGCGATTAATTAATACTGATCTAACCATACTCAGATAACTAATCTAACTAATGTACAAAAACAATTTATGTTAGTAAATGTTTAAATTTTGTTCTAAACAGATTCTACACCTTCTCCTTATCCCACTTGCTGCATTTTTAATTGCAAAAGTGGGGTTTGGTTAAATGCATCTAGCAACGCCTCTTCTAATTCTTCCCTGGTATTCAATTATGTGAGGTCTCTGATTTTCCCCAAAGAAAAAAAATCAAGGGCCGTTAAATCTGGAAACCGATGGATTAGGCATTGGTTCCCCATCCAGTTTCCTCCAAACCGCCAATTTAGATAATTGTTGATGATTCCCGCACAATGTAGTGGTGCTCCGTCGTGTTGGAAAGTACTCTTTGAAATAAATTAATTGGTATATCTTCGATAAACGATTCAACTTGGTCTAGTGAAATTTGTAAATATCGCCAAGAATACAGCGCTCCTATAAATTGTCCTCCGTAAATACCCACCCACACATTAAAACTAAACCTCCCTTGATTCGTTTCCTCCACAATAACATGAGGATTTTCACGAGTCCAAGGATATTCGTTGTATCTATATTCCCACGCTACTGATGGAGGCCTCGTCTATCCAAATCCCAATTAAGGCAAAAATTTTATCTTCTTGCGTTTTTCAATGAACCATTCACTACAACGCGTTCGTCGTATAAAATCGCCAGGAAGAATATTTTTCTGGTTCTATAGGGTCTTATTTTATTATTTTTTAAAATACACATAATATTAGATCTGGGTGTACTTGTCTCTGTTTCTAACTTTCTTGTTGACGTTTTACTATTGTGATTTATAGTTCCTAGTAGTGTAATTTCTTTCAGTTCATTTTCATCTTGAGCTTCCTGGTTAATATTGTAATTTTCTCTAGGTTTAGTGAAAGAATCATAGATTTTGTTGCAGCTAACCGAATACATCTCTAAATGGTTGCCGTCGTTCAGGGTATCTGTTAAAACATAGATTACCTGCTGTATCAGAGATTCCATTACTTTCGATGTAACATTCCAGCATGTCGTACTTTTCATAATTTTCGTACGTTTTGAAAAATAAAATGAAGCAATCATTATCACAATCAAAAACTTGCACAAAAACTTGTTAACAAAAATAACACTTTTTTACAGAATTACACTACATTTAAATAAATATTCATTAACTAAAAGCTTTCAAAAAAACAAAACAAAGAAACGTCATGATCATAGCTACCTACTAGATATGTTTTATCATTGCCTGGAGATATCGCAGAATCCCAGTAAATAAACATGAGTGTTACTTAAACACATGTTTCTATTAAATTGTTTTTTTCCATTCGTTTTACTATTACTATTTATCTGAGTATATTTAGATCAGTATTAATTAATTACTTTTGTTATGTTATTTATAATACTTGTTTGTTTTATTCACATAAGTTTTCTGTCACGTTATTTGTTTTTTTTTCAAATAAAAATTTTTTGGAACTAATAAAGATTCCCAGATAACTAACAAATTGTCGTTTTAAATCATGTTGCCGTCTTTTTTTAGCCATGGAAACCTAGATAAGTAAGCAAAATATGTTAATGTATAAAATGCAATATTGTAAATAATATTTAATATGAATATAACATGTGATACATCAAAATTTAGAAAATTTTACGCTCTTTTCAAAATCCCCAAAACATACAGGATGATCAGTATGAAAAACTGTAGTTTAGGGTCGTTTAAAAAACCCAACACCCTGTATAAAAACTGTCTACCGCGATGGATTCTACGTAAAAAAAGTTTTCTAAGAAAGATTTTGCTAAAATCAACTATTTTAATAATAAGAAAGTTATGGGCCATTAACCCATATTTTTCCATTGTTCCAACATTGAAACACGCCTTTAACCCCTACCATACAATAGTTTATTATCTTATCTCCGGTTTACAAGTTACAACGTCTTTAGTACACCTGTGTATATCAGTTATTGTTCAGTTCATTGAATATTTGTAAATTCTGTGAAATATCAACTTTTATTTTACTAACAAGAAAAATGACTTCATCATAAGTAAGTATTTATTTTATTTTGTGTTCAGAAGGCGTGCGCTATGTTACTTATTTTTATTGTTACTTTGTATAGGAGATCACTAAAATAATAAAAATGTATATTTTATGTGTGGAACAATGGGAATCAATGGGTGTATACACTTTTTATTATGCTTAGATATTACACCACGGCAGAGTTGATTCAGGTTGTAGAAGATGAAAATTTTTAGGAAGCAGATGTTTTCATTACCCCTCCTGAAGATGGAGAAGAAAGTGCTGAAGATAGCGAAGATGAAGATGACTCTAATGACATCAATAAACTTAGTGGCAGCAGTTAAGAACCCAAGCTACCGCAAATGTCTGAACCCAAGGAGCAACTTTTACCATATGAGATGAGGACAGTGGTGTTGAAACTGAATCTAATCAAAATTTACCTAACAGTGCAACTGTTGGTGATAATAATGACGATTCATCATCAAGCATCAGTAAAAAATATATTACAAGTGAGAGCAGCGATAGTGATGAAGAAATGACGATGACTTTACATGAATTAAAAAATCTCTCTTTCCCACTAAAAGAGGGAGGTCACTGCAAGTGGTCCTTGATCATCATTTTCCACAGTTCATATCGCCAAAACTACGATGGAGATTCCAAAGGACCCTGTTGCTTGCTTCAAACTTTTTTTTGATGATGAAGTAACACAGATATGACAAATAGATATGCAGTGAAGGAAAAAAGAGATTATAACTTCAAAATTGACGTATTTACTGAAAAATGGTAATTTTACAAAAATGAGACCATATTAACAATTCTTAATCAACAGTTTCTTCAGTATTCAGAATTTCAGGAAAGACTTAGTGTAGATGAAAGTATGGTAGCGTATTTTGGCAGGCATGGGGTAAAACCGTTCCTAAAAGAGAAGCCCATAAGATACGGTTATAAAATGTGGCGCTTGTGTGAACCATTGGGATATCTAATAAAATTTGAACCATATCATGGCGCTAGTAAAAATGATGAGAAAACAAAAGCAATTCTAGGTGTTGGTGATACAGTAGTAATGAATTTGATAAAAGATCTTCCACAAAATACGTCTTTTAAAATTTACGGCGATAGTTTCTTTAGTTCTTTGAAACTAGCCATAGATTACAACAAGGAGGATTTGGTTACATAAGTACCATAAATTACAATCGAATTGAGAAGAGTCCAATCACCTCTTCAAAAATTATTGAAAAAAGAAGTCGAGGTTCTTATGACTTTTGCACCGATATACAAAATAATGTTACCATTACAAGTTGGCATGACAATCGAATAGTGCTAACCATTAGTACTTGTGACCCTTCTGGACCAGAAAAACAAGTTAATAGGTGGGTATCGTCACAAAAAAAATCCTGTAAATCAACCACTTGTTATATCTCAGTACAATATGTTTATGGGAGCTGCCGATCATATGAATGAAAACATTGATAACTACAGAATATCTATTCGATCAAAAAAATGGTGGTGGGCAGTTTTTGCTTTATGGCTTGATGCAAGCCTTCATAATGCATGGCAAATCTATAGAAAAGGCGAAAGAAAGAAATTGAAAAAAGAAGTCGAAGTTCTTATGACTTTTGCACCGATATAAAAAATAATGTTACCATTACAAGTTGGCATGACAATCGAATAGTGCTAACCATTAGTACTTGTGACCCTTCTGGACCAGAAAAACAAGTAATAGGTGGGTATCGTCACAAAAGAAAAAAAATCCTGTAAATCAACCACTTGTTATATCTCAGTACAATATGTTTATAGGAGCTGCCGATCATACGAATGAAAACATTGATAACTACAGAATATCTATTCGATCAAAAAAATGGTGGTGGGCAGTTTTTGCTTTATGCCTTGATGCAAGCCTTCATAATGCATGGCAAATCTATAGAAAGGGCGAAGGAAAGAAATTGAAAAAAGAAGTCGAGGTTCTTATGACTTTTGAACCGATATAAAAAATAATGTTACCATTACAAGTTGGCATGACAATCGAATAGTGCTAACCATTAGTACTTGTGACCCTTCTGGACCAGAAAAACAAGTTAATAGGTGGGTATCGTCACAAAAGAAAAAAAATCCTGTAAATCAACCACTTGTTATATCTCAGTACAATATGTTTATGGGAGCTGCCGATCATATGAATGAAAACATTGATAACTACAGAATATCTATTCGATCAAAAAAATGGTGGTGGGCAGTTTTTGCTTTATGCCTTGATGCAAGCCTTCATAATGCATGGCAAATCTATAGAAAAGGCGAAGGAAAGAAATTTAAAAAAGAAGTCGAAGTTCTTATGACTTTTGCACCGATATAAAAAATAATGTTACCATTACAAGTTGGCGTGACAATCGAATAGTGCTAACCATTAGTACTTGTGACCCTTCTGGACCAGAAAAACAAGTTAATAGGTGGGTATCGTCACAAAAGAAAAAAATCCTGTAAATCAACCACTTGTTATATCTCAGTACAATATGTTTATGGGAGCTGCCGATCATATGAATGAAAACATTGATAACTACAGAATATCTATTCGATCAAAAAAATGGTGGTGGGCAGTTTTTGCTTTATGCCTTGATGCAAGCCTTCATAATGCATGGCAAATCTATAGAAAAGGCGAAGGAAAGAAATTGAAAAAAGAAGTCGAGGTTCTTATGACTTTTGCACCGATATAAAAAATAATGTTACCATTACAAGTTGGCATGACAATCGAATAGTGCTAACCATTAGTACTTGTGACCCTTCTGGACCAGAAAAACAAGTTAATAGGTGGGTATCGTCACAAAAGAAAAAAAATCCTGTAAATCAACCACTTGTTATATCTCAGTACAATATGTTTATGGAGCTGCCGATCATATGAATGAAAACATTGATAACTACAGAATATCTATTCGATCAAAAAATGGTGGTGGGCAGTTTTGCTTTATACCTTGATGCAAGCCTTCATAATGCATGGCAAATCTATAGAAAAGGCGAAGGAAAGAAATTAAAAAGAAGTCGAGGTTCTTATGACTTTTGCACCGATATAAAAATAATGTTACCATTACAAGTTGGCGTGACAATCGAATAGTGCTAACCATTAGTACTTGTGACCCTTCTGGACCAGAAAAACAAGTTAATAGGTGGGTATCGTCACAAAAGAAAAAAATCCTGTAAATCAACCACTTGTTATATCTCAGTACAATATGTTTATGGGAGCTGCCGATCATAGAATGAAAACATTGATAACTACAGAATATCTATTCGATCAAAAATGGTGGTGGGCAGTTTTGCTTTATGCCTTGATGCAAGCCTTCATAATGCATGGCAAATCTATAGAAAAGGCGAAGGAAAGAAATTGAAAAAAGAAGTTGAAGTTCTTATGACTTTTGCACCGATATAAAAAATAATGTTACCATTACAAGTTGGCGTGACAATCGAATAGTGCTAACCATTAGTACTTGTGACCCTTCTGGACCAGAAAAACAAGTTAATAGGTGGGTATCGTCACAAAAAAAAAAATCCTGTAAATCAACCACTTGTTATATCTCAGTACAATATGTTTATGGGAGCTGCCGATCATATGAATGAAAACATTGATAACTACAGAGTATCTATTCGATCAAAAAAATGGTGGTGCGCAGTTTTTGTTTTATGCCTTGATGCAAGCCTTCATAATGCATGGCAAATCTATAGAAAAGGCGAAGGAAAGAAATTGAAAAAAGAAGTCGAGGTTCTTATGACTTTTGAGCCGATATAAAAAATAATGTTACCATTACAAGTTGGCATGACAATCGAATAGTGCTAACCATTAGTACTTGTGACCCTTCTGGACCAGAAAAACAAGTTAATAGGTGGGTATCGTCACAAAAGAAAAAAATCCTGTAAATCAACCACTTGTTATATCTCAGTACAATACGTTTATGGGAGGTGCCGATCATATGGATGAAAGCATTGATAACCACAGAATATCTATTCGATCAAAGTTTTTGCTTTATGCCTTGATGCAAGCCTTCATAATGCATAGCAAATCTATAGAAAAGGCGAAGGAAAGAAATGAGGTTTTTTACATTTCCGACGTTCAATGGTCCAAGTTTACCTCCAAAAATACGGGTGCCCTCCCACTGGCTCTGGCCGTCTTGTAACGCATAAGCTTTACCCTCTAGAATAGTTGATTCAATAAGGTTTGACCAAAATCAATTTTTTATTATGACTCCTAATATTGTATAGTTTTTATATTTGAAACCTATAAAAATTAATGGAGTCATTTATGCCCATTGTTCCATTATTGGAAAATTTTCTTATACAAAAAAAAAATTATTTTTTTGAAGTTCATAATAATAGAAAGAATAGAAAAAATTCATATATAAGAATAAAAATGAAAATTGCATAATTCGGGCATAAATGGGTTAAACAAATCGACTAAATCCGAGAAAGTCCCCCTAGCCGCTAAACGATTAAAGATATCTGAATGCCCTTTGTGCCAGTGTTCCAGACACCTAGGTCCATTTTTTCTATCTCTTAAAATAAAGAGTGTTTCCATAAGAAAGTGTCCAGTTTAGACCACCAGATATATCTAGTTGGTAATAGGTAAATATTGGTTAACAAAATAAAAATTAGTTGTAAAAGCTGGTTTAATTAACTTAGAATACAAAAATTCGGTATTGATTAGAATGGCTGGTGACCTCGTGTGTTTACGAAAAAGGTTGTAAAACGTACGTATACAGATGTAGAAAGAAAATGTAAGTTCACAAATTACCAGATGTTTAAACAGTCCCTGGACTGTAAGAATGATTAATTACAGGGAAAACAACACTAAGGTTTACAATGGTTTTTTCTCGATTTTAAAACATCGCTTAAGAAATAGATGATACTTTCAAAATGACCATTTTTATTCCATATAATTTCGTTACAATCAAAATTTTCAGATAAAATAACTAATAAATAGTTTGTACGCAAGTTAATTGAAGGCATTTACCTGATTGATGTTAATTGTATAGTGTTAATTTACTGTCAACAGGCGTTAATCGCTAACGTTAATGTTAAAGTTGTCATTTCATGCATGTTGTACAAATTGTTTTTAATAAAATAAAATTACTTAAGCAAAATTGAAAACCTAACTTTCAGAATTAGCGACAACGTTAAGAAATCATTAATTCTAAATTAATTAGTCTATTATATTAAAGCTAATCTTCTACATAAGTTTATGAAAATACAATGCAAACTTTTGCAGTATTTATTCTGGTAATAATAATTCTAGCATACGACATTAACTAAGTAAAGAAACTTTCTTCAGGGGTTAACACCTAAGTTACATCCAAATACTTTAAACACGGAGATTTTTGTCATAAACACACCAAAATTCCGACTTTTGATAGGATCTTCCTTTGACGGTGTTTTCAATAAGCTTTCTCCTTCACAATATTTTCTTGAAGTAAATAAATACCCAAGTGGACTTTTCAAATAACAAATAATGTCATGACACGTACTGCTGATATTTAATGTAAAGATGAAGTTATTAAGTCTAATAGAGTTTCGTCAGTATTACGTTTTAGGGTTTTAAGGGAGAAAAAGTAGCCTAAATTGTTTTGAGAGATAATATAATTTATAGTATGCAAAGTTCTAAAGTTAAGTTACAAAGCCTTTAGTCTAAACTGAAAGCGTTTGAACACAAAGGACCTTCTCAAACAAGATTATTGGTAGCTTTTGGGGAAACGTCGAGTACATTTGTTACAAGAGCATTGAATATTTTGCAGACTACAATAAATTTGTTTGTAGTGCGTTATCAATCCTGTAGTTGGCATTCAATTTTTTTAAATTAAGTCTTTATGTAACAGTTACTTAAATAGCTAAAAACTAATGAAATTAAGTGTTCTATCCAACTTGATTACTTATTGATAGGTACTTATTGTTTAGCCTTATAAGAAGAATTTATAATTCTTTATTGAATTGTAAACTAAAGATTAATATATTGATAGAATTTTATGGAGTATTTGTATATAAAAGTACAATTGAATGTAATTAGGATGAGGCCAGCTTCGCCGCCACTTTATTATTGGTGACGTCATCGGCCACGCCCATTTTAACCACGTGGAAATGCTCACACACGAACATTGACCTAACCTATGGTTGCGCGTGTTTTATTCTAACCTAATATATTGACGTAACCTAAAATTGTTCGCATGTTGACAGCAATGCCAAAGCCTATCTCATAAGACAGGCATAGGACTCCGGAATTTGTTCTTAAGCCTTCGCCCCCTTGTTGGGTATCCGTCCCTTGTCGGGCCCCCTTGTTTGTTATGGTTGTATAACTTGAACGAGATCGATTTGATTGAAATTGATCTGATAGATTGATTTGATTGGCATTGATCTGATTGACTCAAGTGACTGATTGATTTGGTTGATTGAATTGATTGAGATTGATTTTATTGCTTGATTGATTTGATTCAGGTTGATCTGATTGAAATTGATTAATTCAGTTGATTGATTTCATTGAGGTTGATCTGATTGAAATTCATTTGATCGATTGATTCGGTTGCTTGATTTGATTGAGGTTGATCTTAATGAGATTAATCCGATTGTGATTGATTTGCTTGAGATTAATTTGGTTGATTGATTTGATTGAGATTGATCTGATCGATTGATTTCACGGATTGATTTGATTGAGATTGATCACCATTAATCCGATGTTGAATCAAGCTATGGGAATTGATAACTACAGGAAACCAACCAAATGAACTTGTTAGAGTTTTAGATATTAAATGTTTTGATCATCTTACGAAACTAAAACCTTAAAGAAATTCTAATCAAATGAACAATTTCAGAATCAGTAATCATTTAAGTTGCGGATAAAGGCTGATTAATGGTACCATATGGGGATTGTTATACTTACGCTGACCTGTGATTACTTAAAATAAAAGATGAGGTGTATTATCAAAATTGGAAATGAAAGTCAACTTGTTAAATTAGATCATTGCGATAAAGGAGGGAGGTCCTTGAATTACAATCATGCTATTTACATTCTTTGCTATTATAAACAATTTAAGCTTTCTAGTTGTGCATAATCATTTAAAAGCATTGGACATAACGATGCAAGTAGGATAATTTTTATATATGCAAAACTATACTGTCTGCTATATAATGTTTTACAAGTTATGTTGCAGGTCATTAATTTATTTAGCTAGGTCGAACAAATTATCTATGTAGCTATTTCGTACGTAAACACGATTCAAACTGATAGAAAAACAATCTAGAACGTTGGCACTACTTACATAAATTCATGACGTACAACGGAACTTATATGAAAAACCCTATACAAATGTCTTCAACCTTGTACGAAGTAATTTTCAAAATCGATTCGATCGATTCGGTCGATTCAATCGATTCGGTCGATTTGATCGATTCGATCGATTCGATCGATTCTATCGATTCGATCGATTTGATCGATTCGATCGATTTGATCGTTTCGATCGATTTGATAGATTTGATCGATTTGATCGATTTGATCGATTTGATCGATTTGATCGATTTGATCGATTTGATCGATTTGATCGATTTGATCGATTTGATCGATTTGATCGATTTGATCGATTTGATCGATTTGATCGATTTGATCGATTTGATCGATTTGATCGATTTGATCGATTTGATCGATTTGATCGTTTTGATCGATTTGTCGATTTGATCGATTTGATTAAGTGATTTGATTGATCTGGGGCAGAGTCTACGGACCAATCAGAAACCGGGGACGTAGTCTACCCTTAGACCCTCCAATCAGAACGGACAGAGTAATATTTCAAATGTCTAGTAATACCCACAACGCTGTATGCGCGGGTATCACCAATCAGGGCGACTGCCGTTGCCTATCCTACAGGGCTTGTACTGCTAATTACGGGGTAAGTACCATAAAGGGGTTAAAAATGTTATTAAGGTTGAAAATAACGCCGGAAAAGAAACCGATAAAATAGGTGCGGGGAAATGGGCGTGGCCACGTGATGGTGGCCCTGACACAAAAAACAAAATGGCGGTTATGCTGTCCTGACTCTGCTAAATGTACAATATAGACATATTTCAAAAAGTGATGAATTGATAGTAACGTAATTTTCAATCATTGTGAAGGTTTGATTATTAGTTTCACTTCAAGTACCGCAAACCGTTTTTGAAAATATCGAATCGTTCTCGAGATAATCTAATCCAAGTTATAAAAAAGTACTATATCAGCAATGGCGACAAATAACAAAAATAAGCACCCAATTAATCTCGTTGAAACAATTTGTTTTTAATATCTAAAATGGGTTTTTATACATTTTCGTGTTTTTAATAACAATTGCATAGTGTAACGCCTTACAAATCAATCATCCTCTTGTAGGTAATTAATATTTAACGTTATCGACCTTCGTAGAGTATTTGAAAGTCTGACGTCACGCCGTACTATTTATACATGTCCATGCTTTATTAAAACCTGTCTCTTCGTAGATTGCTTGAGTTTTGATTTGTTTTTATAGCATTTTTTGTCCTTATCTACATCTAAAAGAATCATGCGATCTGGCGTTCGGCCGTTATAGGCGGCTTAATTAAATTTGAGTTTTGAAGATTTAATAAATATTGTTTTTGTGTTATGTCCCGTATGTGAAAAGATATGAACTAATTGCGTAAACGAACTCGCGCAATCCACCATAACGTTATATCACATTTTCCACGCATGGTGGATCAACAGTTTCAGACATTTTTTCTTTGCACGCCTTTCTTTTGCGTTTATCACTTTCAATCTACTTTACTGCTTGTTGACCATTTTCAGTCGACTGCTCAGGTGGATGTTAAACCTTACATATCCATTTATTATAATTTGGATTTTGATACGAAAAGTGTCACGGTATACGAAAAATTTTAATGCGTAGTAGTGATGATACTGGTATTTACAAGAGAATCAGAGGAAAAGTAAGACTCGCAGGTCGTCCCTTGGATTTGTGCTAAATGCACATAGTAAATCAGATTACCACGTGATACGAATCATATAAATTTTATGCACCTACAAAAAAGTTCAATTATTGTAATGAATAACGTCACATACCTCAGCTACTAGATAAAGTACCATCAATAAATAAACGTAAAAAAGAGATCAGAACTTGGTTAGAAGCAAATAACATTTCGACAAGCGATTTTATGCGAAAAGCAGAGTTATTGATGTAGATAGAGCAACTCTTCCAAGCTAAATATTATTTTATAAATAATGAGCATCCTGTTTAACAATAAATATCATAGAGATTTACATAACCGAGTATAAGCATACTACAGTATATTTTTCGATTTGCAAGGGCAAGTTTTGTAATATTAACCTTCTTTAAATGTATTTGGCCGTTATACAGATGTAGAAAAATTCTTAACGAATACTTGATCTCCATCTTGCAAATTCCTTTACGGATAAATCACGCCTTGTATCAAATTATTACACGGATTATAATTAATTTATAGCTTTAAATTTATTTGGTGTTATCTATGTGACATTGTAATATGCAGCTGTTTCAAAAATATTTGATAAAATATTTGTCAAAAGAAACCTTCCCTCTCCATAGCTGGGTGTAACTCAAACTCCAACCAGCTCCAGGACAAATGAAAGCAAGATCAAGCAGGAAATGTTACCATGGATATTAACACATACCCTCCCACACACAGGCACGGTCAGATACACATGCACACTCACACACAAACACGCCCACACGCACACACACTCAAACGAGCATTTGCTCACGTACACATGAGCATAAACGCGCACAAGCACATACGCAAACAAACACAAACACGATCACGAACACAAGCACAAACTCAAACACAAACACAAACACGAACACGGACAAGGACACGGACTCGGACACGGACACGGACACGGACACAGACACGGACACGGTCACGGACACGGGCACGAACACGGACACGAACACGGACACGGACACGGACACGGACACGAACACGGACACGGACACGGACACGGACACGGACACGGACGTGCACACGGACACGGAAACGGAAACGGACACGGACACGGACACGGACACGGACACGAACACGGACACGGAAACGGAGACAAACACAAACACAAACACAAACACAAACACAAACGTAAACACAAACACAAACACAAACACAAACACAAACCTAACACAAACAAACACAAACACAAAGACCAACACAAACACAAACAAACACAAACACAAACACAAGCACACACACAAACACAAACACAAACACGAAAACGAACACGAACACGAACACGAACACGAAAACGAACACGAACACGAACACGAACACGAACACGAACACGAACACGAACACGAACACGAACACGAACACGAACACGAACACGAACACGAACACGAACACGAACACGAACACGAACACGAACACGAACACGAACACGAACACGAACACGAACACGAACACGAACACTAACACGAACACGGACACGGACACGGACACGGACACGGACACAGGCACAGACACAGACACAGACACAGACACAAAGACACACAAATACAACCGCAAACACAAACACAAACACAAACACAAACACAAACACAAACACAAACACAAACACAAACACAAACACAAACACAAACACAAACAATCACAATCACAATCACAATCACAATCACAATCACAATCACAATCACAATCACACACAACACAAACACAAACACAAACGCAAACGCAAACGCAAACGCAAACACATACACATACACAAACACAAACACAAACCCAAACACAAACACAAAATCAAACACAAATACAAACACGCAGGCACGCAGACACGCAGACATGCAGGCACACAGACACACAGAGACACAGACGGACAGACACAGACGGACAGACACACAGACGGACAGTCACACAGACACACAGGAACACAGACACGCAGACACACAGACACACTGACACACCGACACACAGGCACACAGGCACACAGACACACATACACACAGGCATACAGACACACAGGCACACAGACACACAGACACACAGACACACAGACTCACAGACACACAGACACACAGACACACAGACACACAGACACACAGACACACAGACACACAGACACACAGACACACAGACACACAGACACACAGACACACAGACACACAGGCACACAGGCTCACAGACACACAGACACACAGGCACACAGGCACTCAGACACATAGACACACAGACACAGACACTCAGACACACAAACACACAGACACACAGACACACATACACGCAGACACACATACACACAGGCACACAGACACACATACACACAGACACAGACACACAGACACACAGAATCACAGACAAACATATACACAGCTACAGATACCCAGATACACAGACACAGAAACACAGACACACTGACACATGGACACTCAGACACACAGACACGCAGACACGCGGCAAACAGACACACGGGCACACGGACATATAGACACACAGACACATAGACACACAGGCACACAGACACACAGACACAGCCACACAGGCACACAAACACAGACACACAGATACACAAACACATAGACACACAGACACACATACACGCAGACACACATACACACAGGCACACAGACACAGACACACAGACACACAGACACACAGACACACAGACACACAGACACAGACACACAGACACACAGACACACATACACACAGACACACAGACACACATACACACAGACAGACACACAGACACACAGAATCACAGACAAACATATACACAGCTACAGATACCCAGACACACAGACACAGAAACACAGACACACAGACACATGGACACTCAGACACACAGACACGCAGACACACGGCAAACAGACACACGGACACACAGACATATAGACACACAGACACATAGACACACAGGCACACAGACACACAGACAGAGCCACACAGGCACACAAACACACAGACACACAGACACTCAGACACAGATCCACAAACACATAGACACACAGACACACAGACACACAGACACACAGACACACAGACACACAGACACACAGACACACAGACACACAGACACACAGACACACAGACACACAGACACACAGACACACAGACACACAGACACACAGACACACAGACACACAGACACACAGACACACAGACACACATACACACAGACACACAGACACACAGGCACACAGACACAGACACACAGACACACAGGCATAGAGACACACAAAATCACAGACAAACATATACACAGACACAGATACCCAGACACACAGACACAGAAACACAGACATACAGACACATGGACACTCAGACACACAGACACGTAGACACACGGCAAACAGACACACGGACACACGGACATATAGACACACAGACACATAGACACAGCCACACAGGCACACAAACACACAGACACACAGACACTGAGACACAGATACACAAACACATAGACACTCAGACACACAGACACACACACACACACACAGACACACAGACACATAGACACACAGACACACAGACACACAGACACGCAGACACACAGGCACGCAGAGACACAGACACACAGACACACAGATACAGACACACAGACACACAGACACACAGACACACAGACACACAGACACAGACACACAGACACACAGACAAACACACACACAGACACACAGACACAGACACACAGACACACAGACACACAGACACACAGACACACAGACACACAGACACACAGGCACAGGCTCACAGACACACAGACACACAGCACACAGGCACTCAGACACATAGACACACAGACACAGACACCAGACACACAACACACAGACACACAGACACACACAGACACACAACACACAGACACACACACACACAGACACAGACACACAGACACACAGAATCACAGACAACAAACACAGACTACAGAACCCAGAACACAGACACAGACACAGACACACGACACATGGACACTCAGACACACAGACACAGACACCGCACAACAGACACACGGCACACGGACATATAGACACACAGACACACAGACACAGCACACAGCACACAAACACACAGCACACAACACAGACACACAGACACACAAACACAGACACACAGACACACAGACACAGACACACACACACAGCACACAGACACAGACACACAGACACACAGACACACAGACACACAGACACACACACACAGACACACAGAACACAACACAGACAGACACACAGACACACAGACACAGACACACAGACACACAGACACAGACACAACAGACACACACACACAGACACAGGACACACAGACACACAGCACACACACGACACACGCAAACAGACACACAGACACACAGACACACAGACACAGACACACAGACACACAGACACACAGCACACACACACAGACACACAGACACAACACAGACACACAGACACACAGACACACAGACACACAGACACACAGACACACAGACACACAGACACACAGACACACGACACACAGACACACAGACACACAGACACACAGACACACAGACACACAGACACACAGACACACAGCACACAGACACCAGACACACAGACACACAGACACACAGACACACAGACACAGACACACAGACAACAGACACACAGACACAGACACAGACACACAGCACACAGACACACAGACACACAGACACACAGACACACAGACACACAGAACACATAGAACACAGACACACAGAACACAGACACACACACACACAGACACACAGACACATAGACACACAGACACACAGACACACAGACACACAGCACACACAGCACACAGACACGGACATATAGACACACAGCACACAGCACACAGCACACACAGGACACACAGACACACAGACACACAGACACACAGACACACAGACACACAGACACACAGACACACAGACACACACACACACACAGACACACAGACACACAGACACACAGACACACAGACACACAGACACACAGACACACAGACACACAGACACACAGGCACACAGACACACAGACACACAGCACACAGACACCAGACACAAGACACACAGACACAGACACTCAGACACACAGACACACAGACACACGACACACACAGACACACAGACACACAGGCACACAGACACACAGACACACAGACACAGACACACAGACACACAGACACACAGACACACAGATACACAGCACAGACACCAGACACACAGACACAGAAACACAGACACACAGACACATGACACACAGACACACAGACACACAGACACACCAGACACACAGGCACAACAGACACACAGGACACACGGACACACAGACACACAGACACAAGACACACAGGCACACAGACACACAGACACACAGCACACACAGACACACAGACACACAGAACACACAGACACATAGACACACAGACACAGACACACGACACACAGACACACAGACACACAGACACAGACACACAGACACACAGACACACAGACACACAGCACACAGACACACAGACACACAGAACACATACACACAGACAGACACACAGACACACAGACACACAGACACACAGCACAGCACAGACACACAGACACACAGACACA